>JAQFZW010000073.1:0-129417 GCA_034687055.1 Heteromurus nitidus | reverse complement strand
ATAGTTCACATTTTGGTAGAAGATAAGGATAACGACCCAATTACGTATGGATTAGAGGTAAAATTTAAAGCTAAAAGTGCGCAAATGTTTTGTAAAACCTTACGCAAATCACGGGAAAATTATATTCATCATTGCTTTATGTATGACCACATCTTGACATTTTGAAACGTGTTTTTATATCGTATGTCGTAGGAAGGTGAAGATCATTTTAGAATTGACCAAGACGGAAACATTTTTCTTCACACACAATTGGACTATTCTGCGAGTCTTAGCCACAGACTGACCGTAACATTTGAAGTAAGTTTCCTTTCAATAATAAATTCATAAACATGACACAGACTTGTTGGATCACTGAATATATTGAATTCGGGTTTATGTTGTTCTGAAATCAGAACGACCGGGAGCCATTTCATAAAGGAAAACTTAGCCTAGTGATTTTGGTCGATGATAGGCCTAATACTCCCCCAATATTCACTCGTCCCCCAATTCTTCGTTCAGTCACGGAAGGAACTTCGGTGGTACGTTGAGAAGTATGAGTATAAGTACATGTGAAGTAGATGCATTTTTTATGAATTGTGCTAAATGCGACGAAACTTTACAGGGTACAGTAGTTCTCACTGCATCTGCCAGAGATGGTGACTACGGTCTTAATTGGCCCATAATATATGAACTTGAAGGTACTAAACAAATACTATAAGCCTTATGAAATAGCTTATGAAAACGAAAGCAGTGCTTTGCAATAAATATTCTTACACAAAAATATTTTAGACGAACATGAGTTGTTCGAAATTGATCCTGGCACTGGAGCAGTAAAAGTTAAGGGCATCATCGATGCAGAAGCGAAAGAACTCGCGGAGCAAGATTTGACTTACACATTCACAATAATTGCAAAAGAGGATTATGATCCAGTCGCGTATCCAGATCTCACTCCGGCAGAAACCGAGACCAGACAGGAAGTCACTTTCAGCATCACAGACATTGATGTATACATAAGTTTATGATAATCAGCATGAAAATTGCCAGTAATATGAAAAGATTAGGTTATGAAGATTGGCTTTATTCTCGCCAGGATCAATCTCCAAAGCTATGTACGGAGGACGATTCAGAGGAGGATTGCAAAGACAGCGACACTTTCGAATTTGAAATCCCGGAAGACCACACGGGCCAAATCACATTGGATAAAGTGTTGCGCGTTAAAGATTTAGACTCCGTGAGTGCAAGCACATATTTAAAGAAAACCACATAAAATCATAGATTTAAGTTTATCAAACATTTAAGTTGCAAAATTCTCATATTATCTAGACCCCCAGTTTCAGTCGTTTTAAGGCAGACTTTACGGCTGACTCTCCTGAAGTTATCAAAAATGCTTTTTCGATTAGCCCCACTCAAGGCACAGGGGATGAAGAGTTCTTTCTCTCTGTTAAAGACAGAGATTTTATAGATTATGAGAACTCTGAATGGCATGATGAAAATTTGAATCCGAAACCTATTGTGTTTACGGTAAAATTTTTAAACTTTGAAGCTAATCAAGACCGGTATGCGTTGCATTAACATCTGTATAAATTTAGATAGAAATAAGTGGCGTCGAAGACCCAAGTCGCGTCGCGCATGCCATAATAACGGCCACGGTCACAGATATCAATGATAGCCCGTAAGTCCTAAAGACAGCACATACCAATACTCCATAAAGTTCAACCGGAAAGTTTTGGATAATGTATTTTAACACATTCTCTTTCAGACCAAAGTTCGATATTCCTGAAGGGCAAACACAGTTCGAATTCACAGTTTGTGAAAATCTCGAGGAGAATACACCTTTGAGGAACAGAATCAGAAACTCTGACCCAGACTTGGAGAATGCGTGTACAGGTTATGATGAAGGGGAAGTGATTAAAGTTAACGCTGTCGATAAGGATGTTAGTCATGATTTTGGACAAGACAGCGTGATGTATGTAATGGGGACGAGTATTTAGTTTCAAACATAAAACATATATCTAACTGACCTTTCATTATTAGTTTACCTTTACCTTAAAATATGCAGTTACCGCTGGAGCCAAACAAGTAGACAACCTCCAGTAGAACTGGACCAAACCACTGGCGAAATGACTGTTACAACCGATGTCAACTTCGATTATGAAAGGTTCCAGGAAGAAATTTATATTGTGGAAGCCGTTGACAGCTACGGAGGAGACAATTTCTTGATAGACAGCGTTGCTGTTCGCTTCACTGTTTTGGATGTGAACGACGTTCCTGTCGACCTGAAAGTAGACGTAAGAAATCTGTTAGTTCACTAGTTCAAGTGAGGTCATTATTATCACCCATGCCATATTCACAATGACAATTACTGTACATGTATAGCCACTGAGAACATCTGTAAATGAGAACACCGGAACTGGTGAGCTCGTCCTGGACGTCATTGATGCAACGGATGCGGATGTAACGGCAAATATCCAACTGACAGTTCGGGTCAATACGGCTTTTACTAGAGTCAAGGACTTGTCCAACAAAACCAATGCAATTTTAAAAGGTTTCACTCCAGTAGAAATGATGGGACTTGCGGAGGATATGGAAAAATGGTTCGCACTGAAAATAGATGATTCGCAAAGTAGCGACAGTCATAAGGTAGCGAGTTTGGTAATAGGGGACATATCACCAGACAGGGAAGGTAATGGGGAGCAGCAAGTTGAGCGGGTCGATTTAGTAATTGAAGCTAGAGACTTGCATACAGAATCTGGAGAACCGTTAGTAACGCAAGTGGTGACCATTATTATTAATGATACTAACGACAACTCACCCACATGGGCACCAGGAGAGAATTACAGTAATCCAAAGATAACCATTCTCGAAGTGGAAAACTGGGGAGATGGAGAAGATACCAGTACATCATACGAAAGGGAGATTTTCACAATCCGTGCCACCGATCCAGACACGAAAACAGAGTTTGAGTTCGAGTTAAGGTACACGTTCAAAATCGTATCATCGTATGGTTATGTTAATGATGAAATTCACTAGGCTTCCTCAGCACGTATGCTGCTCATAAATAATTAACCAAAATCTTTTGGTTTGAAGCAATCCAATATGCCGAAATGACCCGGAGTTTGACCCGGAGGTTTGTGTTGAAATGCTCGATCTTGTTGAGCTTATGCCGAACCCTAATCCGAATATAGGAAACGCGTTGCTTTCTCGGAGACAAGGGAAAGAGATAGATCGCGAAGCACGAAGATTTTTTAAGGGGGACAGCGATGTGTTGTATTATACAATTACTGTATCTGATGGTGTCAAGACACTTGAATCCGAGGTTTGTCAAAAAATTCTCATTACGTCTCAACATAGTGAATCGTAACGCATCATTCACGCAGCTACATTTTAATTTGCTTTCTAGGTGGAATTAACTGTCGACGACAGAAACGTAAGTTTAAGAATTAAAGCAACTTTAAAGGATTTCGGCTTCTTTTGTATGTAGGGATTGGATTGGAGCTCCTCTCCTTGTGGAGCTAATACCGGGTTTTCGTGGTTTACACATACACTGAATGTTTGGTGGTCTTCGTCAATATTATATACCTCAATACCTCATAGCCTATAAGCAGGTTAAACGAACGTTGCACGTATATGTAGTTTTTTGCTCAGTTTATAATTTATTTCACTGTAGGACAATACACCAGAGTTTGTAGGAGACTATAGCGGGATATACCCAGTGGATGAATTGGCGGAAGCCGGTGATGTGGTTGTTAAAATCGTAGCCGAAGATGCAGACCGTCCAGGTGAGTAATTCAGTTGACAGTAAATGTCAAAGAGTAAGAATAGACAATAGACTACCGTACTCCAAAACTCATTTGAGTGCAAGGAGAAATGGTAATTTGCAAATAGCACAACTGCACTCTCGGTGTTCTAATGCATTGAATCGACAAAATAAATTATTTAGATAAATTCGGCAAAGTCAGTTATCGTATTCTCGACCCTGGTGGTTCTGATAGCGGCTTTGGTCGATTCGATATCGATGTTGATTCTGGTGAGTTGAAAGCAATATCTGGAGCATACAATTGGACAGAGATACAGGAGTTCAAAATACAGGTCAACGCAATTGATTACTACAGAGAAGGAAGTGAAAGTACGTCTACTCTACTACGTCTACATATATACGATATACCAACAAACTGCAATGTTTAGCATTATACAAATGGAACATTGTTTATGTTTTATACAAAAATCCATATAATATCTGATTTAATTCAGGTGGCTCCAATTCTAAAACCATTGAAATCCACGTTCGTGTAACTGGTAAGCTAATTGACGTTATTTTTAGAAAACACAGAAATGCCTTTGTAAGGCCCATTTCATATATATACTTTCTCCGAGGTTTTCAGTTGTGAGCTTCGTTGGCAAACAATATATAAGCTAGCGTAACAAATTCATCCGCTGGTTTTCATTTTGGGAGCATATCTCCCATTTCGAGTATGAATTCCTTTGAAAACTTTTAAGAAATGTTTAAATTCTCGGAGAAAGTCAAACCAGCCAATTTCAAGTGATCATATATACATTCCTCAAACTTCCTAAAACCTTGTACTGCATTCATATGCAAGTAATTAATTTATGCCTTCAGACATGAACGATAACGCGCCCGAGTTTTTGACACCGCAAGGCAGTGAAAACCCGCTCGTCACGATCAAGGAAAGGCTCCCTGAATCAGGGGTCCCATTCTCACAGACAATCATGATAAGGGATTTGGATAATCCGGACTTGCCCAATGGAAGATTTCTATTGGATAGTTTCGTCGTGACGAAGGAGCCACAAGAATCTGGAACCGATCCAAATCCAAAGGATATGTTTGATTTTGGTGACTTAGTGGACACAAGTACCGCAAGCACAAAGGAGTTGCCAGTGATCCCGCTACAAAACTTTACAGGCTTTTGGGGCACATACACCTTTACTCTAACGGTAACATATATTTTAAGGTTGTATGTCTACGCATTTTCCTTTTTTTTGAACAAATCCAAATCAACTAATCGCTTTCGCTCATATCATTATAGGTTTGCGACGATGAAACTAGTGATCCAGGCCAAAAGTGTGCGGACGGAATTTATGTTATCGAAATCGAAAATGAGAATCTGAATGCGCCTGGTAAGTTCATTTCCTAAAATAGTGGTTTCTGTAATAAACCGAATTGATTTTAATCTGCTCGTATAGAATTCATTTGGCCTGAGGATGACGACCAATCCTTCGCTATTTCTACTGTGGTAAGTCATCAACGAATATAATACCAGGACTAATTTGAATGTGTCAAATATTCTGATTGTTACTTTTGTCAAACAGGATACCTTTCCAAACACACAACTAATAGACATGACCAATAATGAGCCAATACGTGACGTAATAGCAAACGATAGTGGTAAAACAAGAATAAAAAATGCACAACAGTAATAATCATCATAATAAGGACTACTATTTTCTTATCGCTAGCTTATACTTACTTCCTGCTTTGCGATTAATGAAGTATCTAGACTTGCAATACATGCTGCATTTTATTTGTAGATACTGGGGAAAATGCAGAAGTTGAGTATTTATTAGACCCCGAAGAAAGTGGTAAGATTTTGTGTCTCATCAATTACCACATTAGGTGTGTATTCAAACTACATAAACATGCATGTGATTTTGATGGTTTATATCTTGGACTTGATTGGCAGATTGCTTAGATATATTCTCGATCAACACAGCGGGGCGGATCCACACAACTCGACTTCTAGACCAAGAAGATGATGCTAGTAAGCGGTGTGAGGTACGGGGAATAAATGCTACATACTTTATCGTTAGTTTAACTTCAATTAACACTTTTATATGCTTATGAATTCATCGTATTTTCTTTGAAAATTTGGTTAACAGTTGGTGATACTTGCGAGAGATGGTGGTACACCTGCTCAAGAAACTCCTCGAAGAATGGTATTCAGACTTCTAATTGAAAAGAACACAGATCCTGCCTTTTTGGAACGTCAAATAACAGTAGAGATCATGGAAAACACAACGGATTCTTTTGTGATATTTTCTTATGCCGAGGACAAAGATATTGAAGAAGAGCATCCCATATTTCAAGATTTGCCAGTTTATTACTATATAGCCGGTACGAGGGTATACATTTTAAGCGCATTGTATTGGCATCGCAGCAACGATATAAATGTTCATTTTCATTCCATGTGCACATTCAGGGGGAGATACCGAAGTCTTCAATTTGACGACAACGTCTGATCAAGATGAGCATGGTCACCCAATTACCATTCCAAAATTAGTCCCAATAGACCTACTAGATCGCGACCAGGGCATTATTAGTTACACATTAACGATTTTTACATCGAACTACGTTGAAGACGTTGAAAACGTTGATCCTGAGGATGTTGATCCCGAAGACCACCGGTACACTGTGGTCACTGTAGACGTTCTTGATCTGAATGATACCGCCCCTGTGTTCGAAACAACTGGCATTATCACCGCCGGATTTTCAACAAACAGGAAAACCGATGATGCAATAAGCACGATCATAGTGGTAGACCCAGATATTCAAGACCCTGCAGATATTGTGATTAGTACGGGTATAACGGCTTCACCTGGTTCCAGTTTGCCCCAAAATTCGGAGAATCCGCCCCTGAAACTTGGGGATCCCTCTCCTAACGTCAAAAATGCCAAAGAAATTATAGTGCAATTTGATCCTCAGCCAACCATGAGGGGTTACTATTACTTTGAAATTACTGCAACCGATTCAGGTAATGAAGTCAATATGAACTAAGATTGCATACGAATTTAATTTTATCATGCGACACATTCATTTTGACTCGTCTCCATTATATTTTTCTCCGTCAACCACGAATGCTATATTAGAGGGGTTTACGGCAGTAGCCACGTGCCAAATGTACATGATTGCCAACGCTAACATCCTCAAGTTCTTCTTCGTAAACGGCATTGACCACGTGTCAGAAAGAAGACAGCAGGTATGAACTCATTAAAAATGGATTACCTGACAAAAACTGATTGTTCATCAGATAAAATACATTCAAAAATGACTTTCCATGTAGCTTACGACTATCCTATCGGATGTTACCGAGTATCGATGTAACATCGACAGAATTGTCACCGACACTGCTCAAGACGGCGCAACAACCGTTGAAACATATTTCATCGACCTTCCTAACACTTTAGTGGTACGATATTTTGCATTTATATTTCCACAGGATTATTCCACACAAAAAATCATGCCCAACTGTTTTGTACCAACTTTGTGGTTTTTTGTCTGTTTTATTTTAGCTAACGGCTCAGGTTATAGAACAGTGAGTATTTTTTAAATTTACGTTATATATTGTACATATGCTATCTACGTACAACAACGTATATCAGTGGGCTCATGCTGATATTTCTGAAATGAAAACACAAACGCGCATTAAGATTTCCTCTTTATTTAACTCAGAAAACTACTTAGAAACGATGTTTACAACAGTCTTATAACAAGCCTTACCGGACAAAATCTTACTCTTACTCGAGAAGGAATTGGTGGGAACAAAGAGTCCACTTCGGAGGACAGCGAAATTCTTACTTACGTTTTAATAGGTGGTGTCGCCGTGTTATTTGTTGCGATGATGGTTCTCGCTACCACGTGTTTCTTCAATAATAGGAGGTTCGTTTGGGCCGTTTTGGGGTGGATTTTAAGAAATATTTCTTTCGAGCGTATTTAAACACTGAAATACATTTACCTAAATGCAATGTATGTATGTAACTGCTATAGCCTCAGTCGCCGTGTGAGGGCATTAACAGCTACAACGTTTGGCTCACAGCAGTCTGACCTAAATAGGGCAGGTGTGACCGGGCATGATGCTCCCAATACGAATGCTTTTGCTATCCAAGGCTCAAATCCTATTTGGACGGTTGACACGGAACCTAATAAATACCGGAATTTTGACGCTGAAAGGTTGTGAATCTATTAAATGATATTTAGTTTAACATTAGCCCCATGCCCTTTGTGCCTGAACCATATTATTATGTTTTCTGGTGTGCAGTGTCGGAAGCGGTGGAAGCGTTCTTATAGGTGCAGAGGATGAAGAATATTTCCAAGGAACGTCTAAAAATCAAAATCCCATGTTCGTGGCAAACGATGTGGTAGCAAACTACGACTCAGACAACGACGCAAGTGACAGGCGAAGTTATGGAAATTACGACAATGGCTACGAGTCAAATGCGAATGAAAAGACACCATCACCAGCCCCACACGATGAGGAGCAGAATAGTTCTCCATTCGGAGCTAGAGTGTCGAAGAATCCGTTGATGAACATGGGCATGAGTGTCGATGTCGACAATCTCGACATGGAAATGGACGATGACCCACCAGAATCATTTTTTGACGGAAACAATGATGCCTCTTTATTTTGATTACAAATACTTCTAGTTTAAATGAATGTGATATACTTTATCGTGAATAATAGACTAAAGAAATAATTAAATCGTTGTTTTACATTGTTTCAAAGTATTTCTTGAGTTTAGCGAAAAGTTGTTTCGAGTCTGCATGGTCTGGGTAATTTTCCAGCGCTTTTTGGACAATTAGGTAGGCATTTTGCAAGTCACCAATCTGAAAATATTACACAATCATGTTTTCATATGTTCAAAAATGCATCTTTTAGAGGTATTACCTAATTCATTTTAGGAGTTATTAAGTAATTATTTACACTGTCAGCGATTTTTGCTTGATTGTACAAAGGCTCAAAAAGATGGGGTGCAAGCGTCATCGAAGTTTGAAAAAAGGCGACAGCCTGGTCATTTCTTCCTTTGCGTGCCTCCAAAACGCCAAGATTATTATAAGCCTCAGCGTGATTGTTATCACATGAAATTGAGAGTCGAAAGCACTGATTAGCCCAAGTCGTATCACTTAGCCCCTGATCGTATCAGATCCATTCCAAATAACAAAAAATAATTTTTATAAAATAATTTTTTACAATTTACTCAAGTAAGGTGTTCTATATAACACTTCGTAATTACCATTGCAATTTGCCCCAGATTGTACCAAACATCCGCAATGCAATCATTGCCAGCGATCTGAAGAGCTCGTTGAAAGCAGTTCAAAGTCATGTCATATTGCTGCGAGTAGAAGCAACAAAGGCCAAGATTCACAAACAGTTCTGCCGTGTACACGCCCATTTGAAGGAGTCGTCTGTAACAAGGCAAAGAGAGAGAAATGCTCATTTGTTTGGTCTTGATAGTCTATAAAACATAATAAAAATGTGTGATAAATTCTCCAGCAAGCTTACCTATAGAATCGTAGCGCCACCTCAGGCTGGTCTGTATAAAAGTGATGCATTCCAATGCAAGCAATTGCTTCAATATTGGACGAATCTTGGCCTAAGATATCCCTATACAATTTGACGCTAATGGTCATATTCTGCAGACCTTCCTGAATCCTGTGAAAATCAATACAATCATGTAATTAATGCATAAACTAGGCTACATGCATGTCATCTATTCTGAAACATAATTAATTATTCAATTTGAGAACAGTATAATAAGTACCTTGCCATTTCCGTCAGCAGCGATACATCCAAGGGAAACTTATCCAGACCCTTTTCACACACTTCAATTGCAGCCAACGGCTGGTCCATCTTGACGTAAACTTTCGCGAGGCCAACATAAGATATGAGCATTGGCTCGATGAGGATTGCCATACGGAAATGTTTCTCAGCATTTCTAGGCTGTCCTAACCTTAGCCAACATAACGCTAGCTGAACTTGCCACCACCAGTCTCTCGGAGAGCAATTTTTGGATGCCAATGTAGCCAATTCCAGTGACTATTTTGCAAATAATAGTTTAATAGGACCTCTGGATTAATTTCATCATGTATTTAAATGCATCATGAAATTCGGTATCAACCTTACGTGCTTCGTATCATTTTCAACATAGAAAAGGTACTCAAACAGTGGTTTGGCCAATCCGTCGTGTGCAGCATACTTCTGCATATTCAGCCTGGAAACATTTATAAATGGTCCATCTCCACCCGTGACCATTGATGCAGTTCCTAGACGTATGTGCCTATCAGATTGTAGAGAAGTCATAATATGAAGAAAATATATTTTATATATGCATACTTTTGCTTTCATAGCATGATTCCAGGAAAGTTTTTTGTGTAGACTTTCACCTTCCCGCAGAGGCAGATATTGGACGAGCAGTAGTTGCTCGAGCTCTCAGAGCCTGATCTAAAGATGTTCCAGGGCGTGCGGATGACGAGGATCCTGGTCGAAGGACACCGCTGAGTGGTCGTCCACTTTGTGTCACTGGTCTAAACGGAATCAAAAGTCCATCTTTTAGAGTGTAACGATGTTTTTGCATCATAATTGCATATTTACACAATATGCTAAATGAATTAAACCTTATTGCTGGACTGGGTCCATCCCGAGATGCTGAAAGTCGAGCAGTTCCAGTTCTCAGAGAAGTTCCCGGTTTAGCTGTAGTCGCAATAGTATCTTCATTAAAAACCGCCTCTGCAATACCATCCTCGAAAATTTCCAAGTAGTCCACTCGAACTTGCTCTGTTAACGCTCTTGTTTTTAAGCTCCATGCAGCCTCATTTGGACAAAAATATTAAATTGTACTAATCGACCCACTTATACCCACACTTTGCAATTACCTGTTGCAACAATTACCTGGTCTAGTGGATTCTTGCGAAGAACGTCAGTGCACAAATTTATGCATTCGTCGAACTGGCGTTGCCGGTACCGTAATATTGCTAAATAAAATGGATCCATGTTGCAACACAATGCGTTGTCCTTATTTAATCACGGCTAAACTAATGATTAAGTAGATAGATATCTGGGGAAATGTTTGTAGTTTCAGCTTATAGGTTCATAACACAACGCATTAAGTTAATTGCTTTCCGGGTATGAAACTGTAGTATAAAACTATTTGCAGACTCGTATCATCCACCCTTTCAGGTATAATATTCTGGTTGAGCACAGTTGACAGTGACACAAATTTTGGCGTCTGCAACTATATGACAATCAATTAACTCAGTCCGATATGAAACCTGATAGCATAGTGTTTTTATTGTGCAGTGAGATAGGCGATATTGGACTCATATATGCTTTTACGTTGCTATATTTGGTAACTACAACAGAAGAGAAAGTACACACTGGTCGTATATATGGCGAAAGAAAGGAGAGAATGGGGATATGTGCGACTGCTGGTTCATTTTTTGCCTGTTACGTTTACAACGTTCGTGAAAGAAGCATCTATAGCTCAATACCACAGCGCATTAGTGAAACGCAGCTTCTAATCTAGCATCATAGAGCCTGATATGCGTTTGCCGATTAAATTAAATAATTACAATTTTTGAATCTTCCAAATCAATTTTTTATTCCACACAATTCTCATGAGTTGGTAATATATTTTTTTCTTAAAATGATATATGTTTGAGACACCAACTTTACTGCATATGTCTAACAAATGCTTTGTCTGTCTCTTGAATTCGACGGCTGTATTCTTCTACCCATGCAGAATCCATGATATCCTTAGAGTTTGAATAATCCGATAGTCTTGAATTTCCGTCCTTTAAAGGTTTCACTTGACGAAGCTTTAGTATTAACTTTATTTCCGAGTCCATGTTTCTGCATATGGTTAAAATGCTGTTCTCGTTTCCAGTCGTAATTTTAAAATCTTTAATCCAAAATTCCAGATCATTTTTTCTTCTCTCCAATTTAATCCAATCTTTGAAGTGCGAGCTTAAGAATTGCATTTGTTCCGTTGTTCTATGAAGAAAACATTGATGTAATGTGTGGATTAGGATTGCTCGTAAGTAAGCAGAAAAATGAGAACTTTTAAGCATTTTCAACAACTAACCTAGTCGTCACAAGACAACGAATGAAAGTTGGCTTTCTTGAATACTTCTCAATTTTGAAGCAAGTGCCCCAGAGGAAAGACGGTTGGTTGCTAGTATAAATCTCCACAGAAGTATCAGTTCCTGTTCTTTCTACTCAAAAACATAAAAATGTCACTAACATCAGTTAACTATCAGAATACAGCAAGTTTACACCTCTTTAATGTTCTTCCATACGCGACAAAATATTTTCGTATCCCAAAGGCGTGAGAAATTTTTGCATGAGTCGAAGCGGTGGCAAGTCATCCTGTCGTATTTTTTCCATTTGAAAACTTTTACATTCTCGACCAAGAGCACTAAGAATGTCTGTATGATGCTTTTTGAATACCGAATCTGCTTATAATGTACATAATAAATTAAACTTTTTACAAGAGGGTAATGTTTATCAAGATCATTTATGCAATCACCAATTATAGCATATAGCCCAAAGTGTACCAACCTAAGTTCATCGCATTGAAATGGATTTTAGAAACTGGAATTCGTCTCGCAAATAGTTGCTCCCCTTCCAGCATCACGGAAATGAGCATAGTGAAACTACCACTCGCACCCCGCATGAAGTCGGTGGGTAACGAAAAGTTAGCTGCACAATAATTGTACAATGTTTTAGTTAAATACATATAATCATTATCCAATCCAAAACACGCTTTATATTTCGTGCACAAATGAATTTGATTGCTGTCATTGCTTACCTGTCACTAGAACTTCACAACCAGGCATAACCTTCTCTTGGTCTTGATTTGTACAACTGGCCAAACTATCCTGAAACAAAATTCCACTGGTACAGGCACCCGTTGGAATATCAACAGTCTCGTGCTTTACATCCTTCAAAACCACCCGGACATTGTACACAAAACTGCGAAAGGATTGATGTATTTGTCCTCCACTGGACACTGGAAATATGCTCATTTCAAGCGTAGGCTTCCTCAGCATCCTAATAAAACGACAAAAGATATACGAATAATTAAAATTAGCAGCAGAAACAAGTTTGAATCTCTTCTTCAGAGTGACGTAAGATATGACATAAAACCCTGGCATCAATACGTACTTGGCAGCTACATTCAACAGTGTCATTCCAAACACACATCGATCTAGCACGGGAACAAAGAATACTGATTCTTCGCAAATGCTATACTTCAGTGCTTTCTCCCGAATACAAAGCTCCATGATATCCAACGGGGACAATCCTTCCACGTCATTATCTCGTGATACAGGTACACCGTCCTTACACACAGACTCACAGACGTCCCCCTTCTTCCTTGGTCCTTTTGCTCCAGCAGCAACGTTTTGCCACCCCATTCGGACTTCCGGTTTCCCATTATCAATGTTATCATCAGACTTTGGTGCTGGCTCCGGCAATAATAAACATGGAGCGCTTGTCTGTTTTTACGACGAAGAAAGAATGTCAAAAATAAAAAATGCTGTTATATTTAGATTTCAGTGGTTCAAATACATAATTGTGTCAGATTCTCAGATTTATCTTTAAAAACTAGCAAACTATTACGATATCTTCAACAGCTTCCATCGACTTGAGGAGGTTGCTGATTTGCAACTCCAGATTAGAGACATCGGCCAGCGTTTGTGCGACAACATCTTCCAAGTCTGCGGAACTTCCTTTCTCAGTATTCATCATCCTCCAGACACCGTATCAGAAACACTTTTACTCCAAATCATTAAATTTGTAAATGCACTTACGACTAGGAGCACCTATTAACAACTAACAACTTTTTGACATCATTCATTACAAGCGTTTACAAATTTTCGGAACACGTCAAATGACAACAGTGCTTGAACTTGAAGAACCATAATAAACATCGATGTTGTCGTGCTGAGAAGATCTTCCCGGCACGTCATGGTCTTCGAAGGTGCATCTTGCGATGTAGGATGCTGTTGTAGTTTACCTCCTGTGCACATACACTTTTGCATTTGCATATTATCAACACAAGTTCTTGTGTATATAATCCTCTCGTTCTCGTGAGCAGATGATGGATGAGTTGAAAAGTTGAAATATTGTAAACTTACAAATTTGTAATTGTTTTAACTGAGATTCGTTGGATTGTTTTGTTCCGGACCCGTAAACTTGTAATCAAGAACTGATTACAATTACAGACGACACATTATTATTATTCTAGATACGCACATCCAACATCTTATAAGGTAAGAAGTATTTATTTAAGTACAAGCAAATTTATTTCATATTTTACTGCTGCCGTTCGCGCAGTCGGTGTACATAATGAAATTTGTAGTTTTCGAAGAAATAGCATTGTTATTTTATTCAGGGTCTTAAAACATGGCATCCAGCACGAGTGGAGGTCCGTCTCAACCAGAGGTGACGCAGGTTACTCAGATGCCCCTTCCACCTCAAGCATATTATCCAATGTACACCGATGAAAATATTCGTCGAGGGAGGGCTCCTAAGCCTCCGCCACCGCCGGCAACAAATGATACTTATCAAATGTTTGGAGTAACTTTTCATGCGGACGATGCAATAATCAGACCTTTGGAAAGTCAAGGCATTCGACGACTCTACCCACAGAATTTTGATCATCGGAGAGAGCTCAAGAAACTGAATCATTCTGTGCTGACAAACTTTTTGGACCTCCTGGACATCCTCATTCAAAGTCCGGAATCTCAAAAGCGTCAGGAAAAAATCGACGACATTAGCCTTCTTTTTATCCACATGCACCATCTCATCAATGAGTTTAGACCCCACCAAGCAAGGGAAACGCTTCGGGTCATGATGGAAGTTCAGAAGAGACAGACATTGGAAACATGCGAAAGATTTCAGAAGCACTTGGAGAAATGTGTAGATGTTATTAAGCAGGCTTTAAATAATTTGCCTGAGCAGTGTGACTCAGATAGTAAATTATTGGCTTCAACTGCAATATATTTAGTGAAAAATAAGGAAGACACTCCAGTCGAGCCTGCGATAAGCAGTGAAGATAAAATGATGTGTGATATTGTGGACTCCATGTGAATGACTATTACGAATATTCAGCTTAGGGGCATGTGGGGTGGTAATATTTTCGTATAAGTTGCTGGAGCTGGAAATAAAATTCCCGACGGGAAGTTTTTAAAGCGGATATATGTTCATCTTATATTCACTGAATACAAAGAAAGTTTAATGTATTTTGTAAGGAATATATTATTTCTGACAAATCTATTTGAGTTACGAAGTGAGCTGTTTGACTTTGTACAAATTGTAAAATTAAAACAAGATATAATTTTGCGCAACATAAAATGGATAAATGTTTACTTTACGATACAATGCCTTTATTAAAAACTTACTTTGTAATATATATTACAGTAAAATTATTTCTTTTTATGAGCTCCAAAGTTATTTTGAAATGATTAAATGGAAGAAGTTGGTGCCTTCTGGTTCCAGATTGCATTGTTGGCGCAAGCCACATGTAACATACATAATCTGGTCCATTTTCCTTTAGTACACTGTCAAGATGATAATGCGACCTGGAAAATACCGAGGTGGCTTCAGCGTAGCATTCTCGCAGCTGAATTCACTTTCTCGATGTTTTCAAAATGCTTCCTTGCATTTCTTATATTGAGCAGCATTGCAGCCGAAGCTGTAATAAAAGGGTATAATTTGAATATATGTAACTCGCTACTTGATCTCTACTTTAATCCATAATATAGGAAATGTGAATTAACTTACGCAGAGTGTGATCGGATATAATTACCATCACGTAAGTATTTGGGGTAAAAACATCAATGAAGGCTGCAAATTGTGAATTCCGGACTTCCATACTTTGGAACTGTGCTGCCAATTTACTGTTGTAATTACAGAAATACCAAATCAGTACAAGTTTGTTTGTATGTCTTGAAAATTCGTAGCAGCAGGTATATTAGTTGTTTTCAGTAAAAGGACACAGGACACACAAGAATAAAGGTTTAGTATTATTTCACGGAAGTTCATGTAATCAACTTACCTACACGACAATTTGAACTGTTTTATAATATTAGAAACTTTCTCGAAACGATGTGGATCTTTATGTACTTTACGTTGTGCATGGGAGACGACAAGGAATGTAGCCCTCTCAAATAGTAAGACTTCATCTGCATCGATGATGTTCGCAAACTCCGAGAGGCTCTGCTCAAGTTGTCTTACGTTAGGTATAAGTGAGTAAACAATGGAACTCCATGCCTGCAAAATTTGAAAAACACTCCCATTGTGTAGATCTGATTAGTTGCAAATGTATGAAAAAATTTTTGTGGCTTGGATTACTTTATAGAGAGTTTCATCCCAGATTGATGTTCGGAAACATGTACATTCTAAAGGTTTAGACAGTCTCTTGAGGTCATCACGCCGGGTTTGGTAAATCTTTATAACCACAAAAATACGTAATGTTATTAACGCATGAAAGAAAGCTCACGAAAGGAACAAAATTATTATACAAATACTAATAATATTGACATTAGATATTTAGTCATTAATTATATTGTTATTATTACCAGATCTCTCTGTTCCTCCTGGACCAGGTCCATTTTATGGATCAGGCAAAAAATTTTGGCCTGTGGGGAATTCTGAAGAATCGCCTCCAAACACGACTGGTAATAATGCATATCCTTTTCCAGTTCATGTGATTCAACATCAAAAACGTATATGAGGACTTCTACGTTGGAAAAAATAGTATCCCGTTGGGATGCAAAGTAATTTTCCATAAAAGCTTCCTGTCCACCACAGTCCCAAAGATTTAGCACCAAGTTGCTGAGAAATCTGACATGGGAATGCTCAACGTCAACTACACACGAAACGCAAAAAAGTAATCAATTATAGAACATTTTATCCAAAAGATATTGTCATATATATATCCTTTAAAAACATATTCTTACTTGTAGCTCCAAGTCTCCGGGTATCCCGAGCTATATAATTGGCAAATATAATGGAACGCATACTGGTCTTCCCAGACCCAGACTTTCCCATCAGTAACACCTGTTAAAAATGAATTTGAAAGTTTATCAACATAATCCAATCGAGGATATGGATATATTCTTGGATAACTTTCTTGGTTCATTTCACATTTTGCATTTCACAATCTTTATATAATTTTACTAACCTTCTTCCTCATCTTGTCAACAGATCAATAAGCCTTTGTGATTCCAAAAAATTGGTTTATCCACCAATCCCAAAAACGCTAAGACCTGAAAATTCAGAATGACACATTTCAATTACATAAAATTACAATCTGATGCACCTCCAATTTCATGATTTCCTTTTCTCACTGCTGACTGCATTGCATTTGCATACCTCTTCGTTTGTTACAAACAAAAATTATTCTGATCCAAATGACTTGATTTGGTAAAGAAGTTCCAAATGCTCCTCATTCAAAAAATGTTTTGCTTTTTAAATGTCTTCACCAATATTCACGGCTCACAATCACACGCCCAACTTCATTCATTCATCATTTGCTGCTGATTCCTTCGTATCATGCTCAGGACTGTTGACTGGACTGGAATTAACGATCTTGTGGTTCTTGCTTTGACGAGTGGAGTAGTGTACAATGTAAGACCAATTTCCACTTAACATTTAATTTAAGACACAATTAAGATGTAAGGAGGAACTGGAAGTAAAAAGTATACAAAACAAAAAATTTGTATAGACGACAAATGGCAAATATAACTCAAGAATTGAGAACAACCCTCCCAAGAGCTAACTTAATGAATGAATTAACTTAATTTATCCATACAAACTATGCGTTGCTCCTTGTTATGTATAGTATTTGATTACAAAAATGTCATTTAGTAAACACCCACAAAATGTTTATAGAGATGAGATCAGACGATCTCATGGAACATTTTATGGATCCCTTCTCCTTCTTGTGTACACTTGTGGTTGGTCACATGCACCCCAATACCCTATACCCTAATAACAACAAACTCATTTGCATATGTACGTACACTACATACAAAACACATCATCTGTCTCAAGAGTATTCATTGCACATGTTCGCAATGAACACATTGCACCTAACCCTCATCATCGAGCTCTGGAGAAACAGCACCAAAATAAAGTGCTTTTATTTGGTGCACTTACAGCGTGTGTTTTGCAGACACGATCTTTTCACATTCCATCAAATTTTCTCATAAACAAAAGCATTAGAACTTGTACGAGTACATGTGCTTCAAGTTTCAGTATTCTCTGGAAATTTGGATGTCCAGTGTCCAGTCCAGTGATTTTGTCAATTGTGATTAGTTTATAGTTTGCAATTATGCATTTTTTGGAGGAGAGGAGACGACACTGGTGACGTTTGAAGGAGTTTGATTGATCATTTTGTGTAGCAGAAGAATTATTTTTTTGAAAGTGACCGTATTATTTTCGACATCGAGAAAATGTCATCATTAATGGCGTTGAGTGTGTGGGACCTGTGGTCCGAAATGGTGAAGGAGTCGGAAACGCTTGGAGATCCGTTGTTGTTGGAATGCTTGGAGGCTGCTGCGAGTAATCGTATATTTGATGACTTG
Organism: Heteromurus nitidus; assembly: GCA_034687055.1. Lineage (NCBI taxonomy): Eukaryota > Metazoa > Arthropoda > Collembola > Entomobryomorpha > Entomobryidae > Heteromurus > Heteromurus nitidus. The sequence continues at coordinate 111,056 of JAQFZW010000073.1, read as the reverse complement.
GTAAGGTTATGTTTGAGGATGACATTATTGATTGGCGGCTTGTCATTTGCTTCTTTGTAAATTTGTAATTTATCAAAAGTTGGAAGTAAGCTTCAGTAGGTAGTAGGTCATCTGGTCACTGATTTGAAAATCGTTTATTCATGGATTTCAGCCGGATGACAAATTGAAGAGTAGCCTTAGCATGATTAATAGTTTATTAAATGATCCGAAGACGAGACCTAAAGGATTGACTCTTCTGAATGAGCTTGTCACGCAAGTTCATCCTTCAAGACTTATTGGATATCAAGATTCAGTTATATCTGCACTGCATTTGGTGGTGAAAGGACTGGAATCTCCGTTAGCAAGCAGAGTTCTAGGTAGGTCTCGCAAAATAATCAATGGAAATTACAAATTATAGCAAAATGAACTATGAATAATACATCAAATTTGATTTGTTTCAGTTGTATTTCTTCCCAAATGTCACTCCATGTCGGAAGTCAATCAGTCAGTAACTTCATCTGTGATTCCAAAGATTTTAGCCCACTTCTGCGAGAATGCTGCCAGTGATGGGGAACAGAATGGAAAGCTGTCCGTTGAAGATATCATGCTTCTGAAAATTTGTTTGGAAGAGTACCATGGTCCTTGTGGTCAATTCCGGGATAAATTAGAAAGGGCATTGGTGCCATGGATTGACACGGAGAATGAAGAATTGTTAGACTTTATGTGCCAAGTAATGCCACTTGTGTCATATGCTGGAGGGGGTGGTAATGCTGGAGAAAAGCATTCAAATGATTGGAATACAATGCTGGCAAAATTTTTGAAAGCAGCTTACGCCATTTTATATCAGCTCTACAGTTCAAGCTGTCCGACATTGGAGGTACCTATTACGTATAAACCAAAATTTTGCCTTAATTTTGTTTGGATTGTAATTTATATTCTCTTTGCTGTATTTGTTTACTTCACCAGCAGCACAATCCTTTTGAGGGCGAAGAATTATTAGGCGTTAAGCCAATTACTGAATCAAAAGTTTTACTTCGGATAACTCTTCTTAAGAGACGGTTACATAATCTGTTGGCAATTATTTCTGGATACTTGAGGTAGTTTCAGCATTTATTTGTCATTCTCTTTGCGGTTGCACGCGTATAAAAGGTTGCAAAAATAATTATGTTTACTTTGATTTAGAATGGCATTTCCTGCTCCTAAGCATGTCCCACAGAAAGGGATTTTAAAACTTATTGGATATTTAACTTCTGTGAATCCTGTCGATCCTCCGAAGATGGAAATATCTCGCCGAAAAGAGTTAATTTTTCTTAGCGCTGTTGTTCCTGGGATTCATATTGTCGCGTTGATTATGCTAAAAGATCTTATAGTTTGGTAATTTATTATTGACAAAAATACGTACAGTATTCGGCATGTTACTAATCAATCAATTAATAGAATGATTACAACTATTTGCAGCGTTGGGTCTAACATGTTTACCGACGGGATGAAGGTTGAACAAATATTAGCAAGCGAGTTTAAGTGGCTACAGGAAAGACCCAAAGCATATGAGTAAGTTACATATTAATCTAATTGACATTACTTTTAAGTGCTAATTAATTTACACTTAATGTTCTGGTTCTTATTTGGATCTCATCATAAATATATTGTTTACAGGAATTTGAAAACACGACTCTATGAAACGCTAATAGCTTGGTTGAGAGTTACTGGTGGAGTGATCACAAATACAAAGACCATAAATTTGTGGACCAATGGAATTGGTAATGATACGCGTGTGGAAAAGGACTTAATCGAATTGAAGGTTCAGACGAAACCCAAGCCAGGAAAGTCTGTCAAACTAGCAGGCTCTAGTTCGTTGTCTATGGGGGCTACAACAACTCAGACTTACGTTCAGAAAAGTTCAGCCGTTTGTCAGATTGCACTGCGAGCATTAACATGCATTATTCCCTCAGTGGATGCTGAAAACCATAAGGTATATATTTCCTTATATTTTACTTCAATTACATTGCTAACTTCAACTAACTTGTTCTGGTTTGAGTATTGATATGTATGAATGTTTCCTTTTGTAGAAAATCTATGAACATTTGGTAAAGACTGCGTCAATAATTAGCCAATTTCATTCACCCCCATCTCCATACAATGATGAGCTGTGCAGGAAACTTGTATACAAAAGTTTGAGTTGTCTGTGTCAAAACCCCCAACCTCGAACTTCAATCTCCGTAGCGCTTGTGATGTCCTTGTTACGATCCGGGTTACAAGATCCCGCAAAAATGGTTTTATCCTCGTGTCACAATGAAATATCGCTCCTGGAAAGACTTTTGCATCCCGTGTCTGCTCCGCTTTCACTTGCAGATACATCTGCAATTCCAGTAGCATTAGGTACTAATTTTCGAATTGAAGCACTTACCGAGACTGAAGAGGTCGATTTAGGAGGGATATACGCTGAAAACATGGAAATAGTCGACTCTCCTCCTGAAGACGATAATGCAACTAAACGTCGACAATCCTACAATGCGCCTCAGGTTGTTGAAACTGAAGTTAGAGTGTCCGACTCAGTTTCATTGGATTCTGATCGTTTAAGACTGTTTATTAAAGATGTGATTCAGAAAACTCTCAAGGATGCTTTACCGAATAGTTTAAGGGACAAACAAAATACTGTCTGGAATACAGTAATTCGCGCCGAAGAATCTGGATTAGCAAGAAATACAACTATATCAAAAATTAATGAACGTATAAATAGACCAACGCCAGGAGACATCAGTGATGGCGTAGAGCAGTCTAGCTGTCTCAGCGCTAACTTTAACGAAGATTATAACCGCGCCAATGGTAATATCCTCAGCCATCAATCGTTTAATTCCTCTGATCCTGTTAGAAACCATGAAGAAGCAGAAATCAATGATGAAACTGGATCAGGAACGATCAAGAATGGTCAGAAAAGGTCAAATTCTGATGAAGATGAGGTAGAAAGCGAAGCAAATTTGAAGAGAATCAAAACAACCAGCAGCATCAAAGCTTCTGCTATAATCGACGGTCCAAGTGTTGAGGAAATGCTAGCTTCATTTGTTGAGTCAGAATCACTTGTGTAAATGCATATAAATACTGGTACTAAAAACGCGTTTTTATATTCTAATGAAATTTTCGTGTTTTTGATGAAATGAATTGACCTAAGGAAATAAATACCACAGTTATATTGTTTGTCTTTTGTATACCAAAACCCTTGAATTTTTTCTGTTAGCTGAGAATTTCACGACACATGCATACTATAATCCGTTGCCCGATTCGATTCTTCAATTAACAATTAGTTTAAAGAGTTCCATGTCCATACTTTCATAATATAAATCTCCGGGTTTTCTATCGCAGAATTGGTATCTCGATTAAGCACCGCTATTACAACGCAACGTTCTAAAAATACCTTCAATACTTATAATTCTCGTTAGTATTCGTCCAATGGGACGAAGACCATTTGCTTATTAGTGAAGTTGGCATTCATTTTACGCTCTCAGAACAACTATGTGAAGCGGATCTCTCGAGAGATATTGGAAACAAAAGACAGAGACAGAGAGAAACAATAATTGAGCTTTGTGAAGTGTACAATACACAACATTATTATGCATTCAACTATATATGCATGTGTTTTAGTCATTCAGGCATTCTTCGAGTTGCTGTTCTTGCTTTTGTACCACTCACAATTCTCATTTCGACTTGATTGTATTCCTCCGGCTTTCTTGATGAATGTACCTGAAATGAAATGAATATAAAAGTACGAATTGAGCCCTGAAAACAACAGTGTCAGTATGAATGACACAGTACAATATTGATGAATGGCTGCTCATTTCGCAGTCGGGTTAAATAATGGCTGTCAGAAAATTAATGGCAATGCCAGGCGAGCATTGGTGTTTGCAGCGACAACAATAATTTACAGTCATATAAAACTGCAACTTTTGCATATGAATATTTTCGGGAAAATATTGTGAAGGTACTGATGATTATTTTTTTAAGTATTTGTACACACTATAGCTTACTAATATGCCACAGTGATTTTAATTCACGTTGTTTCTCTTCTTTTATTACTCGTATGCAAATATCGTTGAGAATATGAAATACTGGAGATCCTTACATGTTTAGAAGGGTTAGCAAACATTTCAGCTCTGCCTCATGCATTCTCTACATTTTCATTTAAGCACTATCATCCCTTTTAATCAGCAGCATATCAAAATTAAGAGGATATAACTTGATGTGAAACTTGTGTTGGTTGAGCTAAATTTACTCTGAATATAATATAGTCTGAGGCTAAGCTGATGCCGCTCCGTTTGTATATTGATTTATCACGCTTGTCTTCAGATAATGAGCTCGCTATTGTTTTCCAATTTTTTTCCAGTGAGTGACAGGCAAAGACCCACTCTCCTTTTGTATCTTGTTTCATTATGTATGAATTATAAAACATAAATTGTCTGTGTAATAATGCACTCTTTGTCCATATCATTTAAGGCAGACATGCATATACATACACACAATTGTACTCAATAATAAAAAAATGCTTCGAACGAGCAGGAGTGTGGAGGTACATTGGTACGTTAAGCCACAAATGTGTGGAGTGGAGTAAAAGGCATAGTCTCCAAAAAAACGGTGTTGCTGATAAGGAAAACAAATGAACAAAAGCTGATAATTACTATTAATTTTTATTATTATTTTACCCTGCTGCTCCGAATGCAGCATGCAAATTAACCATTTGAAAGACAAAACCAAGGTTTTGCATGAAAATATAAGTAGGTGGGGTGAAACCACATTATGAATATTCGTACGAATGTACGTGTGGTGGACATAATGGTATTCTGTCTGAAATAAGGCCAAGGTAAAGTACGGAATGTGGATGATGCATCAACTTTTCGATATCTCTTTATCAATCAGTGAACTTTTCAGTACAATATTCTATACCTTCCAGAGTTGGTTACTTTAACTTCAATGTTTAAATTTTAGAATAAGCGAGGTTGATGCTCATAATATGCCTTCTCTCAAAACATCATAAAATGCATGCAAGTGGCAAAGCACGCCATTTGTAAATGAGAAACATGGTATTCCATTCCCCATCCCACAGATCCCACACAAAAGAACGACGATTGGGACGAAGGGGTCGAGTCTGAAGAAAATGAAGCCTTTTGTCTCAGCAAGGAATCTCCTTCCATCATCTTCATACAATGTAACGTGCACACACACAATGGGAACGAGCTATAGATCGCAGCAGCACACACAGAGCGAGAGAGCTTCCCATTCTCTTTGAACTCGGGAGCTCTCTTTCACTGACGACGATGAGAGAGAGTGAGCTGAGGGGTGGGTGCATTCTCACCACACTCACAAAGACAAACCAATGAGCAGTGGCGGAGTTGTTGTGGGCGATCTACTCGCTTTGTTTGGCTGCTTATGCGCTACGCAAAAACGCAAACAATCCCACACAATAGTAACTAAAATCATTATCCTCAATGCCTCGCTACAATAAAATTTTTTAGAATGAAAGATATAAAGGTGTCTTGTCTTTATGCAAAAGGTATCAGGTATAATGTGGTTCCACAAAATAGCAAGTTAAAACTACCTACGCAGCACAACACACCATCTTTCTAGTTCTTGACGCAAATGAAGGTATCTATCGAAGACCTTTATAAAAAATTACATAAAACAAAGGAGTGAAATCAACAAAGTCTCACTTCGCCCCAGCGGATTCCGATAATTCGATTTCCGCATTTCATTGTTTCGGTCACTTTTAATTGACGAAACTCCGAATAAATGTCATGTTCTTTGCAATGATAAAGAGTTTTCTGACTGGAAACCACTTTTCCCATATTAACATGACATATTTGATATGAAATATATTATATGGTACAGTACAAGCATATAACAGAAAAGTCAAAAATGATTGTATTTTGCGTGTGGTACGCCGTCCTTGTCAGATGCAGTTGAAAACGTATATAATTTTGTGTTCAATTTTTGTTAACTTGAAAGTATATAAGTACTAGATGCATTTGTGAATATGAAATATTTAATCATCATTTTCATGTGTTATGGCCAGAAAATACATACACATGTGTTGAGTTGGACAACAGCAATAGAGCAAATAAGCATTTTATTGTGAGCAAGTTAACAAGGACTTTTTTACGTAGTGTAATCTCCAACCCCAAAAATACGCAATATACGAATGTGCGTACGACAGCAAGCAAGTGACTACGACTACCCTTGCATTATGATTTTTATATCTCAGATCGGGTTCTGGTTCCCCCGAATGCACATCAGAAAATAAGTCTCCTCCAGACTGGATCTTTTATCCTTCATTTGTGAACTTGGTTTGCTTCAGCAAGCAGGAAATAGTGTGTTTATAATAAACCTTGGGGTCTCACCGTCTCCACACATTTCATACCCAGACTGCAGAAATAGATACATGAAACATTCTCAACGAAATCTTTAGCATGAAATCTATTTAAGTTGAGTCGAGTTGCAGAAAACAATCTTATCTCCATTGTGAAATCCACTGTTTAAAATCAGCAAACGAACCTTTTCCCAATCTTTTGAAAAGCTTAAGAAATCACAAACAATGTAATCTCATTTTCTCCCTGACATATACAGTATATACTAAAAAGTGAAATATATCCAACAAATATTTACACAAAACAAGTATATCAGACTTTTTTTTGTCTGGGAAGAACTGAAATAGACATTTAAGAAATTGTGTTGTCTCTTTTTTACTCAATATCACAGAAGCACGCTTCGTCCAGTGAAGTTGATAACTGTTGAGCCAAAAGTGTATTATTTAAAATATATAAATCACGAGACAGCATAGTGCTCGAAAACGTCAATACGCATGAAATTGACAGTTTCAAACAGGGAAAAGCCGCAACTAGCGGACTCGAGCCGGTCTCACTGCTTCAATCTTGATCACAACAAAGATCGTCGTTTGTCTCATGGAAAAGAACCACGCAGCGCAGCCACGCCAGGAAGTCAAGTCAATATTTGGATACAGAGGTATGTATATGCATCACATATTATATATTGTGGAGGTGGAGTTGTTTTAAACTTGCGCACGTATTTTATAGTTTAATTAAACAAGGGTTATTTATAGTTATCTAGTATATTATGTAACTCCCAATAACTCTCTATCGCGCATATAACGATCTTTAGGCAATTAAAATTTTTTTTTGTATAAATAATGCACATGCTTCTGCTTTTCCTGATTCGTCCCCGCCTCCACAGACAAGCACATAAATACGCAGAATGGCAGAAAGAAAATGTTTAAAAAGAAGCAATTACCGATATAGCCACTTTCATGTAAATCCAATCCCATTTGAAGAGGACTTCATTTCATCCTCAGTTCAATTGTCATATTATTTTTACTTCCTTTCCACAACAAAGAAGGATTTTTATGACAATCTTTTGTTTAGTTTGTGACGCAAATTCAAAGCTCAACATAAATTCTTTTTTCTCTTCTCCTCTTATCTTACTGCTACATGCATTTATTGTGTGTATATTGATGCGAATCACTGAAAAGTTCATTTATGAATGTATGTATGAACAGTCAACATGTACTAGGACAAAGCGGTGTAATGTTACACAAAGGTTAAGAGCAAATACGTGCATATTTGTTTGTCTAGTCGAGTAAGAAGGATATTGTCGAGTTGAGTTGATGACAGGGATGAGGGAGCGTTGTTTTTATATTCATATCACTTTTTTAGTGAGTATACAATACGTATTATTTAAGAGCGGATATTCTAAGAAAAATCGTCTTTCTTTATCAAAGCACTTAGAAGTCAAAACTGATAAGGAAAAATATGTTGTTCTTTCATTTTTTTCTTCAAGATAGAGCATGCCCACGTCTCGGCTCATAAAAGCGACAGAACAAAACGAGAAGAGGAACTGATCGTATGAAACATACATCCATGTCAAGACAGAGAGGGAACTGGAGCAACACTGGAGTTTAGTCTTCGATTTTTGCCCAATAAGCACTAATTTACAATAAACATTTTTAAGTTGTTAAGCCTGAAAGTTGAAAGCAAGGAGGGAATTAGTCTCAAACTGCTGAACATTAAGCTAAATACTTAGCTTGCGCAAGTTTTCTTGTTTGTGTTACTCCGAGCACAGATCGTGTTGTAGTGAACATTTTTGCATTCTTCTGGCCTTGAGCAACTTGGCAAGTTTTAGAATAACTGCGAATTAAGCACGTTTGCGTTTTCTTCTGAGGTTGTAAAAAACTCTTCGCCACAATGCTGATATCCAGCGTAAGTAAGCTACACAACGCTGGTCATGGAGCTGGATCGGCTTCAAATCAAGATCACATCAAGAGACCCATGAATGCATTCATGGTGTGGTCTCGAGGTCAGCGAAGGAAGATGGCTCAGGAAAATCCCAAGATGCATAATTCGGAGATAAGCAAGCGGCTGGGTGCTGAGTGGAAGTTGTTATCGGAAGCAGAGAAAAGGCCGTTCATTGATGAAGCGAAAAGGTTAAGGTAAGCGAGAAATGACCATAATTTTTTACTTTTAGTTGTATACAATGCATGCACAACGACTGCATAATCAATCACATAAAACATTCGTGATTTTGCGCTGCAGATTTTTTAACAAATACAAATTAGTTCACCATGAGATTTAGCTACTCAATTTTTCAAATGCATCCTGTTTTTTGGTAACTTGCTAAATAGGGCCCTGCACATGAAAGAGCATCCCGACTACAAGTACCGACCACGTCGGAAGCCCAAGCCCGCAATGGTCCACCCAAATGGGAAATCTAAATCTGACAATCCTAAGTTCCCCTACAATTCATTGCCCACCTCGGTTATCCGAGCGATGGACTCAATTGCTGCTCGATCTCATCCTTACTTTGCCCACCATCATCACCCACATCATCCTCAACATCACCACGGCGCAAATCCATCAGCTCACGTAGCATCTGTTCCCAACCTACCTGTTTCCCTATCCAGCGGAGGAGCTCAAGTGAATAGCACGAGTCCAGCTGCCGGCGGACTACCCAGCTTCCCAGCAGATTTCTCCCGACTTTTCCCACCTTTCTCTCTGTCGGAAGCCTTACTTTCCCGTCTGGCAACTGCCAGGTTGGCAAATGGAGGACTCGCATCAGCTTTCGAGGAAGAGCAGATCCTTCATGCGGCTAAACAGCAACTTGCTGAGCAACGTGGCTCGAGCATGAGCCCACCTTCAACAAATGGTCACTCCATTCAAAACGCGTCATCATCATCGTCGTCATTTGGAAGGAGTGCTGGAGCGAATCTATCCCTTCATTGTTTGTCGTCGTCGTCCGTATCTCCCAAACTGAAATCATCGCGGAGTCCTTCCCCATCTCCAACAGCGAATACTTTGTCCCCTAATCACCTCATCGAAGGTGGTGCACATCCTTTCGCTCATTACCCCAATGGAGGCTATTCCACTGCTGCAGCCATTTATTCAGGCTTGTCTTATTCGCCATATCTTCATTACCCTTCGCTTCCCTTCCTCAGCCATCATCCCGCTGTGACTGCTGCTCATGACGCTGTGACTGGTCATCACACCGCAGCGGAGTTGGCAGCTTTGTTTGATCCCAGAGGGGTCGCAAGTATTCCGAAGAAGTCGCCCGTTTTCGTGGTACATAAATCAGATCGGAGAACGCCGTCTCCTGTGGTCTCAGTTGTGTAAATACTTTTTCTTTATTTTGTGAAAGTATCTTAATTTCATTACTTTTTTCATGCTTTAAGGCATATTATATGTAATATCTATTTACAATCATTGTCCTCTCATTTCAATCAGCTATTTGAATCCAAGTTGAATATTGGTAGACTGAGTAATTATTTTTGTAAATCGCACATACTTAGTTTTGCTTCATATATTTTGCACAGAAATGTTTACGAGTGACTGCTCTACCAAGCACAAAAAACCCTTTACAATATTTCGTGTCTCGTCACAGCGTATAATTTCTTTCCATAGTTTTACGACACATGAAGTCTCTCATTTTGGAAAGAGTAATAATTCAGTAATAATAATAATTATCGTATTTAAAATGTTTACTAGTATTAACTGAAACTCAATGTTCATAGAAATAGAAAAGTCTAAAATTGTAAAGGATTCATGCACTCGTGCAATATGCACATATTAATTCCGAGAAAACATCATGATGAAAGACTTTACATTAGGATGGAACATATATATCTACTCTAGGATAATTGTACAGTTCACTGCACTTCTAAGTAGTCGTAGTGGAAATTCATGAATCACATTCTATGCAATCATTCTAATTGTAATTTACCACATATAAATCCTTAATTCATAATTCAATTAATGAAAACAAATTTAAAATATAGCGAGAAATAATTTAAAATATTCTATACTTGTCTAAATATACGTTGAATTTATTGTACGTAAAATGGCTGGAATAAAGTATGATTCATCAGTTTGGAAATTCAATACGAACTACATGGTTTTGACGCAATCTCGTATCCGACGTTCATAAAAAATATATAAAGTCAAAGTACCCTGCACACACGGTGATTAATAGAGTTAGTCAGACATTCATATACATCTATGCTCTGCTGTAATATTGCAACATTAAATGTTGATTTTTGCATTATATTTCATTTCAAGAGCATATTATTCCACTTTTTTGCGAGCAAAGTGTGTGTTTACAATTATTTACAGTATATTCTCCGGCGCCTGCTATTGTCTCATTTTACACGAAAACGTGATGTGTGGCCTGGAGTAATGATGGAGACGTGGAGAGAGACAACCTGGACAATAGACAGGTCATTTGATATTGATAACACCTTGTTTTTTACAATTGGATCAATCGCGCAAATGCAAGAACAAAGGACTTTTGTGGACGCAAATGAGGGCTACATTATGAATTTTCTAACAAGTGTGAAGGTGTGTGTACACACACAAAGCTTCTTTCTTGACTCCAGTTCAATTCGCTTTTTATTATTATCAGAGGGATAATAATGGTGGAGTCACTTAAACATAAAACTTGTCTGATTTGACTGAGCACACAATACATTCATGATGGATGGATGACATGAAGTTCTTTCATACCTGTAAACACTTGCAATCGTAGATAATTATATGATAATTCCATAAAAAATGGACGACGGCAAAAAATGAATTCACGGCAATTGAGAATGAGTCTTTGAACGAATTTCGTTTCTTTCAACAAACAAGAATATGGTAGTAAAAATTCTCTCCTTATCTGAATGGTGACATAAGCCGCAGATCCCCTGCGCTAATGCTGCATAATAAAAGTTCGATAGGGGTCATAATTATCATCATGTGTTTACACTTGTGAAATTCATGATATTGAAACTTGATAAGGGAACATGGAGGCTGCGTCTCTGATCCTGTGGAGGAGAGTGCAGCTGCATCACACGCTACATCGAACCATTGCAGAGAAGAGGAAATTCCGGGATGATTTTTTTATGAAACGTAAAACAGCAACCTGAACTACTACCTTATAAATTAAACAGTTCTTTGAAAATTTGAAGGTTTCGTTATCCATCCAATTAAATAAATAAATTTTTTGCCTATACACCAGTTTGGATAAACATGTCGAACAACTCATCCATCTGCATTTACGTTGTGGTACACCGCATTCAATACAGACCGATACATGCCATAACATTTTGACTTTGACAAAGCATTTTGCGTTTCATGTATCATGCACATCTTTGTATTATTAAATGCACCCATTATTATATTGTCCTTCTTAAAACTATTGAAATTTTTTCATGCACAAAATACTTATTTCTCTAAATTGCTAAGAAGTCTATAGCGCATGGAGTAGCCCACAATGAAAATCTGTAAAAGCAGCCCCAAAGAACATAAATGAAAGTAAAGACACGGAGACAGGAAAACTGTGAAATCTCATAATATGGCATTTTGTGGGGAGCTGGTGTTGCATTATTTTTCTGACATGATTATAATATAGAGCGGTGGAAGCCGACTTGTTTCTTATCTCTCCCTGACACATCAAATGGGTATCCCTGCCAAAGGAAAAAGTAACAAAAAAAACTCGAGCATTCCCCATATAAGTCAAAACTGTACACCATCATAGCACAAGGATATTATTAAAATACTGATGGTGCACAATAACAACAATGGTCGGAGAACCGCTGGTAATAACAAAATATATAAAAACATCTCTACAAAAGGGAAGTTGAGAAAGAATCCATCCTTCACACACACAACCAAGAAGGAGTATACATACATACAATCATGACATGCACTACGATAGTACTAACACGTAGACACTTTCTTTTCTTCTTCTTGAGGGCTCTTTTTTCTTTCAAGGAACATCACCAAGAAAAAAAGAAAGGAGAAGGAGAACACAAAGCGGAAATGGGAAGAGGAGACTTGAAAAAAAGACAACTCTTTTCCCAGTCTTTTTTTCTTTCTCTTTTTCCCAACATGCCAGTCCTAACTTTCATGAATACTTTCCCCTCAAATAAAGTATCTCTCACTTGGCGTCTCTCAACATATAGTCAACAGTAAAAAAGGAGCATGAATTTCACAAACCAACGCGTATAAATCAAAAAGCTTGGCATTTTTACGTATACAAGGGGTAGGAATAAAAAGTGACGAAGAGCTCGGGGAATGGCATCATCATGCAATGCTTAAGGCGAAAGATGCTATTTATGGAGCTATGAACTTCTCCTTTTTTCTCTTCGTCTCTTTTGTACTTTGCGAAAAGGTCTATCATTTCACTATTTTCAAAACAGTGGGGAAAACAAGCATGACTACAGAGGATTTTTTCCTCACTTCTTCTCTTACTTTTTTATTAGGCTCGAACAGAGGGAAAAAATTTATGTGTGTGTACATGTTTACTTGTGAGATGATTCCTATTCACTCACTCAGCAAGAGTATATGTGAGGTATAATGCACAAGGAGATATTATATTACACTGAAAGGAATTGCACAGTTTTGTTCTGTTGCCAGTTACACAGACAAGGGAAAAACTTACTTTTTTTCTTCCTTTTTTAGATATTATTTTCTCTCGGTTGAAAAAGAAGAGAGCCCACTAAATGGCCATAATAAGTGAGCATAAAAGTCTCCTTTTCTTTTCTTTGAGATTGGGAAGAAGAAGAGAAAAAGGGAGAGAGAAAAGAGTAGACAACACATGGCAGGCTGAGAGACAGTAGGGAGCGTTCTATATAGTGTTCTAAAGAAGATGAGACTTTTTTAACAACAGGAGAAAGAGAAACGAGAAAGTGAAAGCCGGGACTTTCCCTTATCACCCAACACCTTGGGGCCATTATGTCGAAATATATTGCCACTATATCCGCCCTTCATTACCCCAAACGAAAAACCAACATCATCATCACAAAAACTACCAACCACACACCACACAGCCACAAAAAGCACAAAAAATATATATAAAGTGTGGAGAGAAAGAGAAAATGAGAAAAGACATTTCATCGGGTTATGAGAGTGGCGGGGAGACAACGAAGAACCCCCTCATATCGCCTAATAATACACGCCATTTTATTCCATTTTCGTAAATCAAGACAGAAAAGCAGTAGAGAGAAGTCATCATCATCACCATCATCAGTGCCTCTTCTTTACTTGCACACAGAGAGACGCCAACATTATCGTCATTATCATGAAAAACAGAGAATGGAGAGACACTCATAAGCAAAACATTATACTTATCTGGAGAGAAAGGAGGAGGAATTCCCAAACTAGACGGTTAAAGTGGCAATAATGTTTAAATTCCCTTTTTCGTTTTATTTTATTTTTGTCCCAAGAATCAAGTGAAAAAGTATATGAAATTATTATTCCCAAGTTTACCGCAACAAAGTCATGATAATAAGACAGAATGCGTATTCGTTGGGAACGACAAAACTCCTCGCTTGAAACAGTGGTGTGGTAGGGATCCGGCTTAAAACTTTTTTTCTTATGATTCTCCGTCCCTTTTTGTTTGTGACCGACTTTAAGTATCTTCTTGTTCATTTTCTAAAGTTATCTAAACGGAAGAAGAAAGCAAGTCTTATGTCTCATTGTACTAGGCTACATTATACAGCTTTCACAAGAGGAAAAGAAAAGCCGGATGGCTTCAGCGCACGCACACATACACACGACACACGACACACTGGAGGAGACTCAAACTTGTAAAATACACTTTTCCCCTGGTGAGATTTGAGACTAAAAAAATGATATCTTCGAGGAGACACAGTTTGAGTTTGTATATACTTTCTCAGCGCACACAAATTGAACAAATGGGAAACCGCTGCTCCAGCTATCTCTAATGTCATTACTTATCCATTAAAACTTCTTGCCTTCGTCTTCCTCTGTCATGTGTACGCCGGGCATGAGACAGAGGAGAAAGGGTCCTTCCTGTCTTTTATTTATTGCAGAGATGATAATGTCCTTTCAAAACTTTCCCTTTATTTTGCGGTTATAGTCTTGCATAATGCCTTTCGTGAAATGGGAGAATAAAAGGGGGAAAGAGAGAGGGTGTGGTGAGCTTTTGCCTTCTCCAAAGTAATCTTCTCCAGCCTTAATCACCATTTATCAAATGATATCGGAGGAGAGAGTTTTACTCGAAACTTGCAACTTGCGTAGGAATGAATAGGATTTTCGGTTTACCACACCAGCACGAGTTCAAAACAAGCCCAATTTATTTGTATAACTGAAAATAAACATGATAACCTTGAGCTTGACTTCTGAAAATGTTGGAAGTTTGCAGCATGAATTGGATACTAATAAAGTTGTCCCCAAATTGTAAAATAATTATACACCGATTCAACGTGACTGAATATCTCATGTGCCAGTTGATGTTTCGAACCAATGTTATATTCTTTGTTACCAGCAGAACACAAGAATCCTTTTGGAGTACCGACAACGACAACCTTGCTTGACATTTGAAGTGAAGTAAGTGAAAACAAAATGTGTGTTGAAAGGAAGGACACCGAATATCGTGTCAATTCGAGAATCCCTGAAAACCTTGGAAGAGAGGAGAGAACACAAGAGAGAAAACCAACAATAAGCTATTTCCACCTCTTTCTCCTCAATTCATAGAGCCACTCATGCCAGCTAAAGAAACAAAATGCCATCATCATCATCATCATCATCATCATCAATACACTATTTCTCGTGATCATGACTTTCCTCTCTATTCACTCCTTCAACAGAGGAATATTTGGTCGGAAAAAGGCCATCACTGACTCGAGCTTTCTTCAACTAGCTCTCTCGAACTTCATCTCAGCCAGAGAGAAGTACAAATACTATATGTGAGAGAGGAGAGGAGAAGAGAGAGAGCGTGTTATGTTGTTCCACACACTCAGTTTCCACTCATCTAGAATCAGTAGTTGCTCTCATTATTATTATTTGTCCATTCACCGAAATGTCCGCTTGTTGTATTTCACTTTATTCGAGAGAGAATCTAGAGAGCTTCTCCTTTCTTCTGTAAATAAAAGAGGGAAAAGCTGGAAATTGAAGTAAAGTGTGTGAGAGCGAGAAAGGCTCTTCTTTTCATTCACTCTTTTCATCCTCTGATCGAGTGTGTGAGATAGGAGAGAGAGATGTGTGTTTGTAAGAGACACCAATTTCCAACAAACGAATACAAGACTCGTGGAAAAACCAATATCATCAAACACCATCCCACCTTTTCTCTGTTTCCTTTTCTTTTATTTACTCTTGTGTACAAAAACACACAAAAGCGTGATCAGATGATGTGGTCAGTGTTCACACTCTCAAAGAGAGACGATCCTTTCATTCATTCAGTTTTTTTTGTATTAAGGCCCTTGCCATTGCCATCCATACAACACTCAAGTCAAGAGAGAGAGAGAGAGAATCAATGAATACCGGGTATATATGTATATCTCCCTCTCTCTCACACATTGTGTCAAACAATGAACAATTCTCACTTTCAGAAACAGGATGCTGTTTATACTCGACAAAATAGCTTTGAGCGAGCTAACAAAAGCTTATCAACACTGCTCAAAAAAGGAGAGATAAAATACAGAAAAGAGGAAATTGTCGTGACTCCTTTCATTCTCGCATGGTCCTTATTTGCTTTCATTCCAGTGCCATCATCAGAGAGAAAATGAAAAGAATGAAGAAATTGTGTGGGAAAACAAACGAAAAAAAATTGTATCATCGTATCACAAAATATGAATGGGTCTTCATTCTTTGTTGCAGATATCTTATATAAGCCCTGTTAGCGTTCTGGAAATAAAATTGAAATGGTTAAATATGAAAATAATTTTTAAGCAAGAAATCCAAGACACGTACATATATTCCTCGGACCAAGGATGTTACATGTTCATAAAATTGTTAAGTTTCGAGTAGCGAAATACAATCAAGGAAAATCGAGAGAGGTTCGTATAAGTTCAGAATATACGCAAGATGAAAGTGTACAAGGACAATACGAATGTATAGTGTGTGTGCCAAGTGATTTCATGGTCAATTAACCAATGAAAAAATGTGTGGCTTTCCCTGCAGCCTTCATCACAAAACTATGTCTTGGATTCAATCACAAAATCTCAACTGGAAGCATTCTTCACCTTCAAACAATTTATGTGAATGCAGGTATCCATTTACAATCTCCCCTCTCCACTATGCTCACATTCACATAGTATACTTGACATTATCCGTTTAGGCTGTTGCGTACAATCAGAAAATGTTCCAATTCCAAATTCACTATTCAAATCCATTTGTAACAAATAAATTCACATTTTCATCCTACTTTTTCTGGGGTCGGGGTAAAGTCCTTTGGGGCGATGAGTTTCATTATGAGATTAGAGCGGAATACGACATGCTTTTGTGCGCATGGGGTTGGCAGCCGTACGTATGTACATATATCCTTCTGAGAGCCCTCCTAATTCAATTCACATTCATCTCTGGAAAAAGGAAGGGACGGAGAGATGATGATGGTCTTTATAACCACGCCAGAGAGAGTCAAGTGGGTGGAAAATCCAAGTCAAAACGGAATGAAATGGGAGATAATAATAAAATGGAAAGCGACAAACTGAGCACACTGAATCTTGACTTGTGGAAAATGTGCAACAAAGACGAGCTCTCAGATGTCATTCGGAAGTTGTTCTTCCCATGCTTCCTAGTAGAAAAACGGAGCATTATTCACAGTGCATTCTAACTTTTGTGTGTATGTATGTAAGGTTCATTCTACTCAAATCTCATCTCATCATCACCCTTCGTTTCCCACTGTAATGCAAAATAAACTACATCACATGCTCTGATACCTCAAACGAAGGACAACATTCAGAGTGGAAAAGTATTAACAAAAACACATTTTGTGAGGTTGTGTTTTTCTCTGTCTCTCTCTCTTTCTCACTCCCTTCTACGTTCTCCAATGCTCAATTTTCCAGGAAAAGCAAAAGAAATTCAAAAATTTCAGAACCCAGCCATTCGAACATTTATCTCATTATGATTACCCATCTCAAAATTTTAAGAGGTTTTGATAAGAAACATGAAATCAGGAGACTTGGAGTTATGTCTTTGACGAGAATTCAGAGTTGTGTCATAATGCCCCAATTTTGTATTAAAAAGTAGATTCGCGTTAGAGCAGCCTCGACTTTCTCAAAAAGGGAATATTTTAGCTGTCCACGACCATTTCGTATATGTTTAGAAAAAAAGTAGCCAAAGTTTCATTGTTGAGAGGTACGAAGATATTCATTCATGTGGAAGAATTTCATCTTATTCTCCAGTTCTTATTCCCACACTTTCTCCGCTTTTTTCTCCAACAAAGCCCGGAGAAGAATGACTGGAACTACTTCCAAAATGTAAATGGCCAATCCCCCAGATTATATCCGCGTAAATGTGAAATGGAGCGAATCAACAGAGCGGCCAACAGAAGAGAAAATAACAAACAATCTTTTTGTGTCAAACAAATTGATATTCACAGCATCAGCTCTCCTTTATTCCCATGAATAATGGATTACAGAACAAAGGCCGCTTGGGGAAATAGCCCGTTTGGAAAAACGCTGTTCCGTTCCGTTTAGAACGAAAAATCTGGAGAAGTACTGCTTTTCGTACTTTACAACCATTGTAAAATATAACTTTCTTCTAGCCGTTCCCTAAATTCCACAATTTCAAAAGTGTTAGATTAAAAAGAATTTGTAGCGTCGTTTGGCAAAAACGGCATTCTTCCAGGCACGAGCTGTTATGCAACGCGCTAGCTACTTATAGGCACCTCAGTTTGCTCGCGTGTGATGTGGATAAATCTCTATGTGCATGTATAACTAAACTGCACATGTGAATCTTTCAAAATGTTTCTAGATATACACAAAAGACATACCAACAAATATTATGGGATAGTGTGTATTATTGACTCATATCTATTTTTTATCTTCCTTTCTTCCCTGTGAAAATGGCTCTCTCTCTCTCTCTTTCTGGCTGGCATGCAAAAGGAAAGCAGCACAGAGAGTGCTTTTTGTCAGCGCACAGAAGAGAGGTAAACTAAATAGCTACTTTAACTTTTATACACGGCACAAAAGGAACCAGCCTGTTGTACTTGAGTAGAATTAGGGAGACCTTTTCCCATTGTATGGATTGAATCAAAGCTTGTGAATTGAATTCAATGGGAGGGCTGTACAGCCAACAATAAATGCGAATCGATCATCATCACCGCCACCATTCTTCATCTATGAATCCAAATATCCGCTTCTCGGATCTACACTGGGATTCTCATTCTCAGTCTGTATTATTCGCAGAGGCACAGGCTCACCCTTGATGATGTGTGTGGAGGACGAAAGAGGCTCCACTCTTCTACTCCAAAAAGGCATTTCACCACACAGTCAATTTACAATCAGACCATGTTCCAGGAAGAAACAGGGAATTTTGCTCAAAACTGAAACTGAACTTTGTCTATGATATTGCCTAGTGCATTCCAAGTATGGGATCCTGTGATATTATGCCTCTCTCTCTCCGTCATCATCATTTGTTGTTCACAAAAAAATGTACATACATGACATGAATATGTATGTGCATACCTATATGTATGTGTACTTCTCTCTCTCAACTATGGAAAAAGTAAAGTGGGCTCAAGTTAACTGCTGAAACATGAGCAGAATTGTGATTTCGGAGGAGAGAATAAAAAATATTATAAAATTCACACACACAAAGTGGCAAGTCGACACTTGTACAGGGACACAATGAGAGCGCACAATTGACAATGCAAAAGTCTTTTTATGGTTTCATGTGTGAATAAAAGAAACTTATCAAACCGCTGCTATATTTTCTGAAGTGAACGGAGCTTTTGAGCATTTGTAGTCTTGAACAAGGGAAGAGAGAGATGCGATTGGAATGTTGTGCTTTTTTTCGTGCATGTCACACAAATGATGTATACAACATACACCTTCATCATACATATAACGCGTCTTCCTCAAAATTATCCACAGCACTCGACTCTCGTAAACCGCAAACGTTACAAGTGCTACAGACAGACAGAGAGGAAGGGAAGTGACAACGCGACAATGAATGACAATGACAGTTGTGTGGCACAACAAAACGGTGAAATGACAAAGAGGAATACGGCAAAGAAAGGGATTTTTGTCCTTCTTTTGACCACAGTAAAAGTGCGTGTGGAATACCTCCAAAAAAGCTGGATTCCAATACAATTATTGTGAAACGGCAAAGGAAAAAACTATTTTCAGTTCCTCCAAAATTCCATGATTTTCAGGATGATGAGGATTTTGTTACTGAGAGTGAGAAAAAATGTTTGTCAAAGTATCATGATATCGGTGAATTGAATTGAGTTTGTATTATACCATTTTAATGGTTAGAATAAAAGGTAAATTTAGCTTCATAATAATGTGCTATCGAGTCAGAGTGATATCGTAGATGTGGAACAATATCATTGTTATTCTGTTTCGTTGTGAAGTGAAGGATCTTTCACAATTGCAACTCATTAGGGAGCGTATCTATACTCGTTTCCGTTAATAACAGGTAAAATGTTGTATCCCATTATGCTGTCACGTAAATGATGAATTTCATCAAAACCTCTTGCAAGTACAAAGTTAGACAATCGGAGGTCAAAGGGGACATATTTGGCTTCTTTTGTCATGATGTTTCGTTCACATCGACTCGAGTCATCATCAATAAAATAGTTTCAAATGCAATTATTGTACTACGATCAAAAATATATTATGAAAAATTATTATTTTTTATTCCTTTCTTGAACGTGTGAATGAGCTCTTTTCAACTGAAAAAAATCATAAAAAGTATTACGCAGCCGATCCAATCCAGAGGGTCGTCTCATCACATAATATACGAAAGTGTAGAAAATGGAATGACAGAGGCAAGAAGCATGACAGCCAATGTGACAATGAGACGAGCCGCAGTTCATAATTGTGATTAATGATTTTACACCTTTCCTTCGGTTGTTCAAAGGTCTCCGTTTTG
Source organism: Heteromurus nitidus (assembly GCA_034687055.1). Taxonomy (NCBI): domain Eukaryota; kingdom Metazoa; phylum Arthropoda; class Collembola; order Entomobryomorpha; family Entomobryidae; genus Heteromurus; species Heteromurus nitidus. Next base: position 90,705 of record JAQFZW010000073.1, on the reverse strand, counting down.
TGTGACTGAGTGAGTTCATTAAAACCAGTCGAACTTTTTGGTTGATGATGTGATGCGATGTTCCAAGTGTGTTGTGGGCTTTTTTGTGCATTACATAATTACAACACTGCTACTGCCTAATTATTGATCTTGTCTTTTAGACTTACCAGAGCAATTGATCGCATGATTAGATTTCCAGAAGGATACAAAAAGCAACAATGCCATCATGAGTTGGGCCATATAATAAAATGAGAACATCAGCTTGTTGGAGCTCGTAATTACCTTCTTTGACAAACTTCATTCGTCGAGTAGGTATACACAAGATTTGGAATAAAATAAAGTTTTTTTTTACAATGAGCATAATGAATGCCTCTGTGAAATATAGTTGGGAAAAGGAGGATAAAATGCAAATTCCACAATCAACTTTTCATCGAGTCGACAATAAACTGTCTAATTTATTTCCATATCTTTTGTAAGGGAAACACAAACTTTGCCCTCAAATAAAAATGGTAATAGAGTGAAATCCACAATACTCAGCAATAAATATTAAGGCACTAATCTTCTCTCTCAATTTACATGATAATATTGTGTGTGTGTGTGCGTATGCATACGTGAGCAATAAAATTTTGTTGTCAATAATAGGAGCAACATCGGAAGTTGGATAAGAAGAGATATATTTTATTTATTTAAAAAAGTGAACAAAGTGAACACTTGGTTTATAAATGCAAGAATGGTAGATAGAGAAGAGAGAAAAAAAAGTTTTATGCTAAAGTTGCTCTTTTTCCTGGCTCTATTTTCCATACTTTGTCTTCTTCTCCTTCTTCATCGGCCAGCTTTGTCCCAACAACGGTGGAAAGTTCTTTGGCTCCACCACTCTTGGAAAAAATAAACCCCTCGTATCTGTTCAGCAGAGAGAGATAAATTCAGAGAATTTCAATGTGGAATAATATGCTTTCACTCATTGTTGAAAAAACAAATTGTGCATATATAGAGATTTTGTGATTTGACTCAGAAATGAAATTCTAACTACTCTTTAAAAACTTGATGGATAAAAAAGCTAAGAATAGCTAACAAATGACTTACAATGCTTTGAACTTCCGGAGTTCCTGCCCCTGTACGGATGGCTTGAAATCCTTCAGGCACTCGATGAGACTTTCTCGGGAAACTTGTATTTCCTGGATTAGATATTCATTTATATGCCAATACAATTCTCATTTGTTGTAATGATTTGTAATATATTCATGCATGATAATGATGATAAGCATAAAATGCATTCCATTCATACATAAGATTCATGTGTGCCACATCAAATTTTCGTTAGCCTTGAACATACAATATCCACTCACTTTGTTAATGAAAATATGATTGGAATTGTTTACCTGAGTGCTAGACGAGGCAGCTGCCGATGAGGAACCCCGTTCCTCCAACTTATCACATCTATTGTTCAACGTGCCTACATGAAAACACAAAAATAGCAAGGACATGTAAACATAAAAGAATTTATCAGAGAATTGTACAGCACACTCCTCACCCCCTTTTTGAAATGCGTTGGAAGCAATAAAGCACATGCAATTTAAATATTCCATATTGTAGCAATAGGATGCATTTTAGAGGGGTCAGCAGTTTTCAACAATTTTTATGCAAGCTATTTTCAGTGAAGTCCACCTAACCAAGAACTAAAGCTAAGCACTTGAGAATTTTTAATCGAAGAGAAATAAATATAATTTACTTACCCAAGTATTCCTGGACAGCAGCCAGTTGGGCTGAAAACATAACTGAATTTAGATCTGCTCCAGTGAAACCCTCGGTGAGCTTACAAATCTCATCCCACTCTGACTCAGACTCCAATTTAAAGTTCACTTGAGAACTTATTGCTTTCAGAATTTCCTTCCTGTCACTCTGTTTTGGGGGTCCAGGAAAAAAACATGCATTATTCACTGGATCTTGTTAAATTCATTCGGGGATCTAATTATGAGCTTTCTATCCAGATATTAAATATTTTACGCGTGAATTGCACTTGGAATGTGTTTTATTTTTGAACGATTTGAATGAATGCAGAAAATTCGATGTGAAGCTCACTAGGCACAATCCATACAATAGATACTCATTTTTATTTTAACTTCTTCCCTGTCCCTGTCTATCAAACAACAGCAAGTTCATAAACTAACCTCGGTTGGAAGATTGAAAAATAGATGTTTATCCAATCTTCCTGGTCGGAGCACAGCAGGATCTATCAGATCGGGACGGGACGTTGCGGCAATTAAGTAGACTCCTTCACCCATACCTCCATCGACTCCATCCATTTCTGACAAGAACTGGTTGACAACACGATCTGTGACACCGGTTGTGTCATGACCCCGCCTGCAAGGAAGCATTTGTCCAGTCTCTTAAATAACGTCTCTACTCATCATAATCCCAAGCAGCGTTTAAAATATAACCATTAATAACGAAACCCGTTACGAAAATTCATCAATTGAAAATCCGAAATCCAACTCGTGAATATATGCAATCCGTCAATGCTCACTGAAGAAAATTAATCCAATCGTATCTAGTGGAACTAGTCCCCGAAGTTCTAAGGACCTATAACCACATTTACAATGCAAACAAGCAGATTTCAGAATTTTTTGGGACAGATTTGAGATAGCAGCAACATATCATGCTTTGACTAGCTAACCTTTATGAAAAATCTATTTTTTCTGGACCTTACTTGGGTTTATTATTGATATCAGCAAACCTACATTTTCCCATTCTTTTCTTCATCCCTATCCCTTTCGAATTCTATTCTAAATATATCGTATCATCATAAAAAATTGTCTGATAATAGACAAGCCCATACAAGGGTTTAATTGTGTACACAATGCGAGCTGAATGGGCCTTTGATTCATGGTAAATAGCAGAACGAAACTGTAAAACATGAACTGTCTGAGTGAGAATATACATATTATTATTCGGACAAAACGTTGTCAGAATTAAAACCTTGAATTAATGATGGCATATCGTGAAAGATATGATCAATTCTTGTTTGTGTATGTTATGCACTCTCTGCGTAGATACGAGTTTTACGAATTATCGCTCACAACTGTGTGCTGCAACAAGAAACTGCACTCATTCTATGCAGGTATACATACGCAACATCAACATTCATCCTAAAGTGCAGTGCGAGAGAGACTTATTGTCAGCTTGACATAAAAGCGTTTATATGAGCGCAGACAATAGGAACAATCAGAATATTTTTTCATTCTTTTCTCGTCCCCGCAACCCACCCCATATCTCTCTCTCCAACAATGTTTTCGATTGAGCAACTCTCCCCTAGACGAAGTTGTACACATTTTCACTCAACGACAAAAGACACACATCTCTTCCATCCTCGATCTTGGAAAGGTGTGAAGCAAATAATGACTGACTGATACACATTTATTTTTTATTGTGAATATGATAAAGTCCCTATATACGTATGTGCGTGTATCCTCGTATCATATTAAAGTTTTGTTATCTTTTTCTCCTTTTCTAATTCAGATCTCTGAAATGAAATGGATGTTTTACTATATATATCGGGATCTTTTCTGTACGCATTCGACTGGACTGTTATCATTTATCATTACAAAAGTAAACTCAAGATGACTATAATTTTTTATTTCTCTTTATAATTTTACCGAAAAAAACGTGCACGAATGTATTCATGCGCACTTTTTATTTATTTCGTGTACCCTTCGCAGCATATAGAAAGGATTTTTTTTCTGAGAGATAATGATGAGCTTTAAAATGCTCACACACACAAGTGCTCCCCTCTCAAAGCACACATATTTTTTGCTTGTTTTGCTTCTGTTGTTGTTGCTGAAGTGAGTGTGATACACACACAAAATAATAACAATAATAACAACAATCAGAATAAAAGTGATAAATAGAAATATGTAATAAGTCATTGTCATTTTTTTGCATTGTCGCACTTTATCATGCACGTCTGTATGTGTTGGTCTATATGAATATTATAAATATAGATTATTATTATTGCTGTTGATGTACGGTAATCACACCAGCTACAATGTGCTATATGTACATAGCGGCTCACTGACTCCGTTTTTCTTCATAGCTCATCTCATAAAAAATGCTGGCCCATCCGCGTCCGTCCGTCCGCCTACTTCATTAAGACACTATTCATACAAATACAAGAGAGTCAAGCCTCCCTATTTTTCTCTCGGAACAATACCGAAAATATCAATTGTGAGCTCATGAGCGGCACAATGATAATTCTTCACCCTTTTTTGCTCCCTTTTTTTTCTTCGTCGACTCTGCGACTGCAATGCAAACCTATACTCTCCAGATTACACATTGTGAAATTTCCTTTTATACAATATCCCTTAAAATGCATAATTCGAGATAAGTAATATTATTTTCTATCGTATATTTGGTGAGAATGCGAGGCTGCGCAAGATAGATCGGAGAGCGTATTAAAATACCGCATTTACTCTACGACATAACCCATGCTCCAGTTCCAAAGACTTTCAGCAGAGATTATCTCGCATTTAACTATTTCTAGCATCACTCTTTCTATCTTGGATTTTGGGGCTTAAAAAGTCTGCGGTGTATTGGAAGAAATACGGCAGGTAAAATATAATTTGGAAGAACTGTTTCGCTATCTTCTGTTGTCATCATGTGCCCATGCATATACATGCTTAAACATGCAGAAGACATTGTGTGATTTTTTGTTTGTTTGAAAGAATAAAAGCCTTTGTGCATTCGTTATAATTCCTTATCATCAACACTTACGAAACCCACCTCTTCTGAGCGAGCGTTATGAATCTCCGGTTGCGAGCTCTTGTTGTAATTGATTTAGGCTTTAGGTATTCTAGGGTTTACACTTGTACCTTATTCCATAAAAGCACACAAGCGCATATTATCTTTTATCAAATAAGCAAACTTAACTTGTCTGTATATATGCACGTTTATGAATGTCCTGCAATTTAAACACTTTTGTGAACAATGGTCGGCGCAGCAATGGATCATGCTGGCTGCTCAATAATTGTATACACAAATGGAAATGTTATCATACACGACACAGTATAAATTATGACCTCTAACAAGCAGGCATGTAAACTGATAATAGAAGAGAGAATAAGAATATGCAAATATCTCGAACTTAGCTCATTGTCATTACAGGATCATTCATGATGGATCTTTCATTTTGTCGCTTACAGTTAAAAAGTAACCGACATGCATTAAAATAGAAGAAAAATTCTCAAAAAAAATGTATTGGATTACCTTGGGACAAGACTGTCAAACTCGTCAAAGAAAATTATACATGGACGAGAATCCCTCGCTCTAAAGTCCGGCATGAATTCATTGTTCGTTCACAACCACGACCAGATAAGAGACACCATAAGCGTCAGTTCCCAATTGTTTCAGGTTAGGGTGGAGTTCGCGGTGGAGGGAGGATTATTTGTGATCCAAGGATTGAAAAAGTCAATAACAAAATGAAATGAGATTACAAAAGGAACAACGCAAACATAAATTATTGATTGATAAGAATGCGCAAATATATCGATGCTGATGCGAATGATTCTGAAAATCGTTTTTGGTGGGTTGGATAAGTCCGCAGGTGTGGGTGACCAAAATCATTTAAAAACTTCTGTGTTTCTTTGCGAACATAATTTCGAATATCAATTTTGCTCGTGGCCGTAAAATTTGAAATGATTGTAATGCGCTCTTAGCTACATCTTACCTGGCAAAAACATCTTGAACAGCTTGCTCACTCGCACCAATATACTTTGAGAGCAATTCAGGTCCCTTCACATGCATGAACTTCACATTCACGATGCTCTGAATAGCAAGACCCATCAGCGTTTTCCCCGTTCCTGGGTATCCGTAAAAAAGAATGCCACACGGAAGCCGGATTGGAGAATTTTTAAAATATTGAGGAAACTAAAAGAATGAAAAGTAGAATAGCGATTGATCCAAGAATCATACAATCATACAAATCATTATTAATATAGAATATTATTCAATAGTCAAGTTTTTTTTAACCAACCTTGATAGGCCACTCCAATATTTTCTTCAGCTCATGTTTCACAGAAGATAGCCCACCGATTGCGTCCCATGAAAGAGGCTTTTCTCGCACAGTTCTTTTCAACTGATCCAAATCCACAGAAAATCTGATTTCCTCTTCCAGTATTTCATTAAAAGCTTTGATTTGTTCATTGACATCTTCATTGGCCGTAATATTATTTGTCCCAGAGGCACCACCACCACCGCCACTTGGGGACACGTGCCATCGTCCCGCAACCACGTTTTGTTCCATTGATCGTAAATAAGTTCCCCATTTTTTAGCCACACTGACAAGAAACTGTGGAGTTGCGTTCTGCTCATGAATTGCACCCAAAGCGATCGCTATCTGCTTTGTTAGTTCTTCATCGCTTTCCAGACTGCGACCCATAATAGAAGCTACATCGTCAGAAGAGGTGGATCGCGTTGCCCCTTTCCGTTGCAAAGAAGAAGTATTGAGTTGGCCTTTATTTCCTTCTTCATTATTGTCAATCTGATTAGGATTCGGATTAAATTGAGCTGCTGTAACTGCTTCAGCATCCGCTGCAAGCGGGATGAGACTTAACCCTCCGAGTTCTGAGTTTTTTAGATAACGCTTGACACAGGCCATGAAAATTGTCATTCTCTCTGACTAATATTTTTACAGATGAATTTCATCGTGGATGTAAATGGAGTTTGATCCAGAAAATTAGGAAAGTGAGTAGATAAGAAAAAAAATGAAAGTTGCTTGTAGTTAAAAGGTACACTTTCCTAACATAAATACAAAACGATAGAATTAAGAAAATATATATAAAAAACGAACCTCAGTCGGGGAACGGAGTTTCGCAGACTCCTGAATAAAATGGAAGCCTGGACGGGACTTCCAATATGCGTTTAAAGTGTCCCCACTGACTGCAGTACAGATTATAGCCAATCGATTCTTCTTGTGCTTCATCAATGTTTCAATTAAAGTCTCAGACAGCCTATTGGTTTAGAATAAGTTTAAATGCTCATATTTCTTGAGGCATATATGCGTAATAATGTACATTACGCTTGTAAATGAAAAAAATACTTGAAATGTTGAAACTCTTCTTGACGGTTTAACTCTTCTGTTTTGGCAGAGGGAATGAGCACATCTAAATCATCTAGAATCAGCAATGACGGTTGCTTGCATTCTAAATTTATCAGACTCTTCGTAATCTCTTTCTCGATGGCTTCTGACTTCTTTCCACGTAGTTTAGCACAACTGACATGCTCCCACTCAATGTAGTATGGAGCTTTAGACAAAGATTGTGCAGTTGCAACTGCCAAAGAGGTTTTACCGGAGCCTGCAGGTCCTGAATGAATTAAAAATATCGGGGGATCATACATGATACACCGTTGCAACTAATTAAGCAATAACCAGAGAATTAAGCAGTGATGAGATTGCACAGTACCTTCAATTAGCAAACTGCCATACTCCGGACCAGTGAAGTTATGCCGAGTAGTTCCTTGACGTAAGGATAGCGATGCTTTAACAAAATCGGTGCATTTGCCCAGACACGATTGAAACCCACTGGAAAAATATAGCCTCAATTATTCTTCCATGTCCTCAAAAAAGTGTATGTATGTGATATCCCCAAAATGCTAAAATTGATCATAATTTACCTGTAAAGGATTTCCTCCTTTTCAATCAATGATTCGGATAAATCAGTTGACGACTTCGTTTGCATCTGGCGAAACCTGTCTTCATTGGCAGCGGAAATCCAAACCCAGGACTGTTTAGTTAATTGTTGCTGTCTCGTGCTTAAAAGCTTTGGATGAAAGTAGATGCATGGGATGGTGACTAGAGGCATGATGGCTTTCAATATTTTACTATCAATTGAATCTAGGAAGAGCAGTCTTATGGTCATCAGCTCTTTCTTCTCATCTTCTGTGGAGACTATCTCAACGTAGATGTCTTCTGAACTGTCGGATTCCGTTAGATTTACATGAGCCCTGTACGTAAATCCGTGGAAAATGTTCGAAACCAAGAGGGCTTCAGTTGGAAGTAAATTCTCCGTGGGTGGCATGAAAAACGGATGGACGCGAACCTTCTGATGTTTTAAAAGCGCATTTGGCAAAACATGGTTGCTCGTTGGTGCGATAGACGGAATGATAAGTTGAGTATTGGAAACAAGAAGGCCACTTTCCCCGAAAGGAGTTATCTCGTCTTAAAACACAAATATGCCATCAGAATCCCAATCAAAACCAATGCTTTAGGTATGCATGCATATATACAGTATAGTGGGAGTAGCATCGTTAGTTCCGAAATTTCTATGCCCAATGAAATGAATTTAAAGACGAAAACTTACCAATTTTTAGATTGATAGCCATGGACTTGGATAACCAGACTGGAAATGCTTGGCCGGGATACACAACTCGAAGTTGGCTCAAAATATTGTCCGAGACGAATTCTGCATTAGTTTCCTGCAAATTTGAAGCAAATAGTTGATGGAGTCCAGTTAACTGAATTAAACTAATCACATACTTTAAAAACAAAGTCCGTTGAAGTAAACCTGTCAGCTCAAGGGCCTGGGATTTCGTATGAATATGGAAGAATGTACATTGCAATCGGGAAGAATAAAAACTGAAGTTGAAATTCACTTACAAGTATTTCCCAATCGTCCCGCGAACAACATGAAAGTTTGACGGTGGCTACAGCTCCTGGAAGATCTTCAAGGTCATGAAAAAGTACTCGGTCGCCTTCGCGTAGCTGCATTGCCTTGCCAAGTTTCCCATGAATTTGAATCGCGTTGGAGGCTGGAAGTCGACCATATCCGATATTTTGGGTGCCAGACACGGATAAGAAGTGCTTACTTCCCCCTTCTGTTTCTATTACAAGGACCTGAAATGAAGTAATCAATTAATTCGTATTTTAATAGTTCAGAAGTCAATCAACAGAAAACCAAAAAAAATGCCATTTTAGGCGTTCACTAACCGTTATGTTGCTGGTTGTGCGTCTGATTGGAAAATTTATAACGGCAAAGCAATTGCAATTTGAATTTGAGTATTGTATGATCGCGGACCCCTTCATTTTGAACTTTTCTCAAGAGTTACATCCAAAACCATATCCCTTTTATTCCTCCTTCAGTAATACGTGCTTCAGGTACTCACGTCAAAATCTATGTAAAAAAGAATGGGCATATTTAGTTCAAACTTCATTAATTTCGATTAATTACTATCACAAACACGCCTTTTTCCAACGAAATTCGAGAAAATACATGAACAGTGAACACGCGAACAAAGAATCATGCAAAAATGCTTCATTCGAGACAAGCCCGGATTTAACGACCTGTTGTAAGGATGCCATCTGCACGAATGAACAACGAAGCATGAACCACCATAAAAGGACTGCGATAAAGAATTGTGAGATGTCGTGCAAAGTCGGAGCTTGGCGAAGATTTGAAGACAAAGCTTTGCATACGGAAGATGTGTATTTAAAAAAGTATGTGCACCTTTGACTTGTGCTGTACGCCGATGATGGCGATGATTATGATTTAAGGTGAACAATCAGACTATACGCTTATTTAAAGGCTTGCTATAACTAAATAGAAATAAGATTTACCCTTACAATTTTAGTGCAGTAATATAAGAAGATATGCGCTAAATACTAGCGTCCTACTCATCTTTAAAAGACATTTGTCATCAATTAAACTATTGCAAGTAGTGCAGCCATTGTAAAATCGTAAAAGTTCATTTTACATTAGTTTATTTTAGTGAAAATAATTTTGAGCAAAACGTTCCAATAAAAAATCCCTCATCTGAGCTGAGCAGACTTCCTACTCTGCATGTGTTCCTCCATTCACACGCTTCCACTTCCACTTATGGCCTAGTAACAAGAGGCGAAGAATCCGAATCCAAAGCTGAAAGCAGCGTTTAACGTTATAAGCGTGTATTTATGTATCTCTGTGAATAATATGCCACATTCGCTCGTTCCGCATACACATAATATTCTCCGTAGTTTAAGTTGTATGGTTTCGGTATGCACACAATTGCAAGCGCATATATCCTAAATTCGTAAATCCTAGACTACCTTCAACCTTTTAAACACATCTCTTTCTTGCAATAGTGCTGGCGTCGAGAAACTACGTACGTGCTTTTCACTCTTGAAGCGAACAGTACAGTTTTAGGATCGAGTTGAATTGTACTTGTGCATAACACCAAACCAAGCAAAGAGTATATACGCTTTTTTAGGGAAGGATGCAGATATAACCTAAAAGCATATACATAAAAATCCTTACGAAAGAGAGAAGCAGCTCAAGCAGCAGACTCGACTCTGGATTGTGCTTAGATACAACTTCGTCGTAACTCGTGCCCCACTGTGCATACAGATACGTACTCAATTTTCCTCTGTATTTTTGTACTGTGGGAGTAGGACAGGGACGATTGCGATATAAAAATCTATATTCCCCTTCTCTCCCAGACACTGTGTATTTCTGGGTATAGGGAAGCTCAATGTTGAGATTGAGTTGAAGAAGAAGAGGATTTTTGTAGTCTATTCTTTGGGCTTTGGTGAAAAAGTACGGATCCCAACTAACCAAAGACATCCAATTCTCACCACTTCACAATCCAATCCACCACCCAAAAGCCCTTTTTCCACTAGATATTTCGTAAAATATTACTCCATTTTAAGATTTCACATTTCACTCACCTCAAAAGCTCTTTTCCAACTCACTCCACGTTTCCTCCAATTCGAATATTTCCAGGAATTTTTGGAGTAATTTCGAAAACCAGAGTATAAAAGGAGTGGGCCAGTATAGAGAGGTTGTGGTTAAGAATCTACACTTGTGCTTATATACTGGCTGTATGCCTATTGCCTATCTTGTAGCTAGCTGATAAGTATAGGACGCTGGGAGAGTCATCTACTGAGATTTGAAGCGGGAACTGTTGAAAGGAATGTTTATGTGGGTTGTTTTGGTTCAAGAGCGAACCTCTTGATGAACACGCTCGTTGTTTTTTGGAGGAGTGCAGTTTAAGTTTGTGGAAACATTTTTTTGATATAAGAATGTAGATTTTTTTGAAAATAAATTGTGAATTAAGTGATTGTGCTTGAATAAAAACAATTAATTGGAGTGGGTTAGAGTTAAAGTTGAGTTTAACAGTTCACATTATTCGCGATGGGGAGAAAGAGAAGTCGATCAAAGTCAATATCCCGATCCTCTAGATCGCCGTCACGGTCTAGTCGAAGACATGCAAGTAGAAATCATCACAGTAAATCGAAAAAGAGCAGAACTAGTAAGAGGTCACGTTCCAGGGACAGGATGGGCCGTGATAGGGATCGGAAGTCAAGAAGAAATAATAAAGACCGGCGCTCCAGATCACCATCGTCGTAAGTTTGAAGTTTTAGAATTCAACTGGTGACTGAGACAGAATCCTGAAATGAAGGGGACATAAATAAATTAATGTAAGTGTTTGTATTGTGATATTTCCAGATCAAGTAGTAGCAGTGGGAGTTCAAGTTCAAGAAGTCGGAGTCGGAGTAGTCGACCAGCAAAGGAGTTGGAGAGGGTAGCGGAACTAGAACGTCAAAGGTATGCTTTCACTATTTTGACTTCATGTTTGTTCTTTTTAGTTTTGATGTATTTATTTTGAAAGATGATTTTTGAAAATGAAAATAAACACGGTGCATTTCTTTTTTTAATTTTTAGGCGGCAGAAGGAGTTAGAGGCTAAGTTAGTCGAGGAAGAAACTGCGAAGAGAATTGAGGAGCTAGTTGCCAAACGCGTTGCAGAAGAGCTGGAACGAAGAAAGGATGAAATCGAGGCGGAGGTCTTGCGTCGTGTTCAGGAAGCCAAAGAGAAAATGGAGAAAGAGATGATGGAAGAGCTTCAGCGCCAGAAAATGGCTCAACTGGAAGAAGAAAGAAAACGAGAGGTAGCTATATCTTCCTCTAAACCTCTATCATTGTTACTACATGAACTTGATGATCTGTTTGATAATGATAATGTATTCGATGACAATGATCACCTCTCATTCCTACAATTCGAGGAGGATGAGCTAATGTTCCTTTATCAAAAGAATAGTAGCAGCTTTTCGTTCACAGTTGATCTCGATCATTACGCTCTGCTCCATGACACTGTGGCTGTGGCAAGTACCTATCAAAATGTATATCGCCTTCTAATGGCGTGTCTCAAAAGTTTTAGAAGAGAATAGTGTAGCAAAGTACTTACCTATATTTAAAGTATTGGGTTGTACTAACGAAAGCCAAAGTATATTTATTTTTTATACATCGCTCGCATTAAACGTACTCGCAGGTCTATTTTGTAACGCAGTAAGGTGATATTTGATGAAATATGTTTGTGATAAGTAATAGGCCATCATCAATACAAAGTTAGTTCATCGGTATCGGTGAAATGTTCTTGTTAAGAAAGCTAAAAAATCAACCAAATGACTTAAAAACTAGTATTTGTATCTTGAAGATTGCCTCGTTGCAAGCAAAAATAATAATAACCAGAGATGGGACGAATATTTTTTGTTAAAACTTCCGGAGTGGCCTGGACGTAGTAGATTAGTTTTTGCATAGGCTTTTTTCCATCATTCTGGCAAGAAATGGAATAGATTTTGAAGTTAGTTTCAGTTTGTCATTGTCAAGATTCAATTCGGTGGAGCAGAGCTTTATTAATGAATACACATAGGGATTTGCTATGTTTAGTATCTGTCTGTAATGATATATAGCCTTACTGCACCGGCTGGTCTACTACGGTGCCAGTACACTCGTGAAGGTGTCATTTTAATTTAAAACTGGTAGACCTTTTCATATGTCACTGTTCATTCCTTAGGACATCTATGAACATTTACAGCTATGAAACCTTGCCTTTGTGTACAAAACACAAATGTTTGCAGCTCATAAAGTCGTTACTAACACTTACGCTTTAGTATCGTTTCATCCTGTGGTGGATGTTGAATTGATACCTTCTACATGCCTTTGATTTTATTAGTAAGTACAATTCCTTGATCAACCTGTTATGTTGCTTGTATTCGTCATTTTATCCTGGTTCCTGAATGAAATCGGTCGTGATACGATACATATACGGCATATGGTTTACAAATTGTGTGGAGCATTGAAAGTGGGAAAATGGATTTCATAGCAAAAGGGTGTTATCAATCGGGACTTTTTTAGTTCCTTGTGTGCAGTAAATAGTATTTTGGTAAGTTTCGAGTTGATGAGAGTGGGTGATGATGTGTAAGTCCCTTCGTGGTGAAAGAAGGAAAGTGAACAGCGGAAGAAGTGAACGGCAGAAACTCTGTGAACTGAACTGACACTCACAGGTAGTTTTTCATTGTATTAAACTCATATTTTCCTCATTTCTACTCTTTAGTCAAGCAGTTTTCCTAAAGGTGCCCCGTGGACATCAGCAGCGCAACAATCGGTTCCATTCTTGGAATCATACCGCACCGTCATCAACCACCGCCTTTTACCCTTGTCCTGAATATTCAACAGAACTAATTATTATCATTGTTTGTTTTTAATTATATGATTATCATGTGTATAACCTTGATTGCTGTTTGTACATTACTGACGGCTTTCCGTCAGTTGAATCCCACTTTATCAGCCATCTGAAATAGTTTTCATAGTGGCAGGCTGGTGTATTATTCTTAACTCTAATGTGTGCTCACTATTTAATGCCACCTCTTCCGTTTTTGTAGGAGGAGGAACGTCGTAAACGTGAAGAGCTGGAGCGGATTATGGAGGAAAACAATAGGAAAATCGAAGAAGCTCAAAGAAAATTGGTAAGCCCTTAGTTTTAACTGAAAATAGCCACTTTTAATAAATATGCAACGTACGTAAAATCTCATATTCAAATTTTAAATAATTAAACAGGCCGAGGAACGTCTGGCTATGGTTGAGGAACAAAGAAGAATGGACGAAGAAAGACAAAGGCTTCAGCGTCAGCACGAGATGAGAATCAAAGAAGAGCAGAAGCTAATTTTAGGGAAAAATAATTCTCGTCCGCGACTTTCTTTTGCTCTCAAACCTACCAGTGAATAACCTATCCATCGTGTCAGATGCCTCAGTGATTTATCCCCCAGAGGAATCAATACCATTTTCTGCATTTATACAATGAAACATCCCCCTCGTAATATTCTCGTCGATGGTGTTTGTAGGATTATTGTTTTGGAGAGCCGCTCGAAAGGACTCTCAACATGTGTGATGTAATAATTAATTTTAGGGAGTGGCTCAAGTGTTACGTTACTTGATGGTATTCAGTGTTATAAAGTGATGACAAAAAATGAAATGAAGCTTCTGTCTGAACACGGATATGATTCAGGTTTTTTCTTGGATGCTTTCATCCACTTTTATTTCCACCGTTGGTAAGTTACATCCATACGCTATGTATGTGTATGCATGCATCGTTGTAGGTTGTTTTTTGTTCGGAAAAGGAATGAAGTTTAGTTTTATTCAGTGGTTCAGGGTGGAAACAAAAAATGCATAGTATTAAGCCAAACATCAATTTATTGTAGTTATTGACTCTCTACTTAAACTGTAGTGCGTGACATATTGACGACGTATGTCTAACCACACGCATTTCACACTAAACATCATCACTACATCATTAGTTTCTATTTCAATACTGTTAAATTCCTACAAATATGAATTCATTTCGTTGATATATTTCTCCGTTTTTTGTTCGACTCTTAAGTACTGCACTGACAGTTACAGCTAAATGGCTAAATAAAAGTCTGATTTGTTATTTGAGTATGACTTGGCTGAATTGTTGTTAATTTATTGACAATCGAACACATTGAAGCATAGATGAGTTTTGTCACTGATGAGTTAGAATTTGAAGATGAACATGATTGAGGCTATCACAGTTGGGAAGCAGCAGCTAAGATATACACAAGACAAACATAACGAGGCAGTTATAGATACGATTATGGTATTACGGGGCAGTGGCTTTTAGTTTCTCATTTTCCCTACTACTGCCTATGAAGGTACTTGACATATTTTTTAATAAACATTTTTGTTTTTCCAATTACTCCTTCAAAGTGGATTTAATACTTTCTCGAGGTAGTTTTAATCATGATTCAATTTTGAAGATTTTAGATTTACGAGATCTTTAATGCATTACCACACATCAGTAAAAATTACAATTTGTTGGTAACAGCAAGTTGACAGTTTTCAGTGGCAAAGTTGGTGCTAGTTTTCTCTTTCCACTTCGTTGACAGTTTTGCGGCTCTAAGATAACTCTGTAGCATGGATGTCTGCGGGAGCAACGTCGACTGCTCGGGATCGTATTTCTCCTGTGGTGAAGCCTTGAGTTGTGTGCTTTCGCTTTTGAACCTTGCCGAACGTTTTCATCACTCGCTAGAGTAACAGATTCAGTACGTCTAAAAGGATAGGTCGAGGGAATAAAATGGGTTGCTAAATTAATCTCGTTGTTGTTATCGTCATTCACGTCACTGTCACTTTCACTCGTCGACGAGGTTAGTATAGATTGATATAGTTTACCATTAGGATCGTCTGCTTCGGCGAGTCTGCTTCTACTTTCTCTTGCTCTGCTAAGCTGTGCTTCTACTGCAGACTCTGTACATGTTAAGTCTATTAATGGAAGCTCATCCAAAAGTAAATTTGCAATTTGCCCTGATTCATCGTTTTCATCCACATTCAGTTGATTATTATTCTCATTATTTGTGATGGTGGTTGCTTCCTTCTCCACGCACATCATTTCTTCACTTTTTGTTTCGCTAATGACGTTCCTTTGTTCATCCACGGACTCTTCATTTTCTTCTGTCAGATTTGGTATGAGTTGTGATGAAAATAAATTTTTCTCACTCTCATTCTCCTTGCAAGGGATCTCCTCATGTGAGGGATGTGCAGGTAGTGGGTATATCATATAAGGATGGCTCTCCGTTACGGAAATGCTGCGCTCGGATACTTTCTTTAGTACGTCGATATGACGCTCTGAAGTCCACGTGCGAAGTGAGGTGGATGGTGAAAAGCAGAGGCTCTTTGTTCTCCTAATAGTTTCAGAGTTATCGTGTTCTTCTAGTTCTTCTTCTTTATTCTCCGAATTTAGTAAAGTGTTGTGAGCACTCTTTGAAGTGAGTAAGGTTATCGAGTCCTTGGACCGAGTGATCCGGGAGGAGGCTCCCTCGAAGTCGTCAATTGGCGGTTCTTCATCGCTGTGATGCAAAGGAGAGGAGGCAGTGATAGTTGTGATTGCACCAGGACAAACGCTTTCATCCGCTAACTTATTGTCACGATAATTTAAATTTGTAAAGAGAGGAATTTCATTTTCCTTCTGAATCTTACCATACTTTTCACTATTCTGTCGAGCTGTTGCTTCCACCATGGCTTTCACTTCTTCTAAAGTTTTTGGAACTTGCTGCCTCGCCAAGTACGCTGGATCTTCTGCAGGTGAGGGACGCTTCACTTCTTGCTTTAACGTTTTATTTATGGCGTCCTGAGCCGCTTCTTTACTATAGCGAATTGTATCGCCTATGGTTGTCGACGTGTTGTGAGTATTGTTCATAAGATATGCTAGTGAATTTACATCCGCAAACTTCGCAGCGAGCAAGGGGTCTTCTCCTTTTCCAGGCGTGGATGGTCGTTTCGCAGAATCTGGAAGAACCATGGTCTCCTTTTCTATGGAATGCCCTGGAAGAGTGGGAGTAGGCGAGACACGCTTTGGACTTTGTTTCGGATCCGCTGTGGGATACACTTTCTTCATGCCTGAGATGATATCCTGGTCTTGAGACTGAGCTCTCAAGGATCTCATTTTGTTCAGTAATGCACCTGTCGTGTCTGCATTTGCTGAACTTGCTCCTTCAACAATGGCTTCTGTCTGAGCCTGCTGAGATGCTAGGGCTCCTTGAAACATTTGCTGATTGCGGACGCGCAGTTTTTGGAGAAGGTCGGAGAAAGTTAGGTTGTCCTTGTTGCTACTTTGTGATTGCGGAAGCACGTGAGATGCAGACTGAGAAGCTTTCTTGGGGTTCGTGTTCGTGACAGACTTTGACATTGTCATTGGCCAATCTATGTCACGAGTTAGCTTCTTCCCAACGATCGTCAGGTCGTGGCCACTAAACTGCTGGACCACAACTGATCCTGCGTTTTGCCTGTAAATCATTTCGAACATGCCTGTGTCCGCGTTCCGATTGTTACGTCTGTCGATCACCACTAAAATGACATCAGCACAAAATTGTACAAAGACAGCAATTCATTCACACATATCTTAAATATGCATATCTCGTATGTATTACCTTTCACCGTGTCTTCTAAACATTGTGAACACATTCTTGCCGTAACACTTGTACTGGCAGCCATACAAGGACATGAATTGATTTCAATAAGCCAAGGTCTAAAGTCTTCCGTAAGCATGAAATCCGCCCCATAAAGTTCATAACAGCCTTTTTTACTTTCTACGGTTTCTTGTGATGCGAGTAAAACACCGACGATGGCTTGTTTCATCCCAGAATAGATTTGAGGCCAAGCCTGAATAGAAACATCAAAAGAATATTCCAGCTACTCTGCTTCCCCGTTTCATATGACGGATATGTAACATAATAATATATATATTTACGTCGAGCCGTCCAATAGTTTTCAAATAAGCTTGGAAAGTATCACTAGACCACATATTTTCATCAGGTAGGTTAGAGTCTCGCTGCTCAGAGTTCTGATATCGACATTGAATGGCGTTATTGCACAGATGGATACTTTCATGGAAGTCTTCCAGGACAAAGGGTTTTGTGCAAAACCGCACATAGCTTTCCCTGTACGTAAAAAAGCACAAGATGAAGTAATGGATTTGTATTTAAGTTTATATCATTGATGTAAATTGCATCGGGTGTAAAACTTGAATTTTTTACTTGTAAAACCAAACAGTCAATGGAGTCCAGTCCGTGATTAAAAACCACTGACGAATATCGTATTTCGTTTTGTATATCAACATCGGCTTCTCAATGTACTTCTGCACGACCCAGTTGAATTCGCGAAAGTTGCTCTGACTCAGCAAGTCCATGATTTTCTCCAATGTGTTCATGATAACGATCCCCTTCCCTCGAGATCTTGCTCCAGGTTTGCATATCCACATATTATATACACCGTCAAGTTGTATTTGTGGCCAATACTGAGCAACTTTTTGTAGCGTCTTCTTGGCCGTCTCATATTTCACCTGTGCAGACAGATGCAAATTGAGAACATGTTCACATTCATACCATTTGTACTTTGTACACAGAAGGAATTCAGTGCTGCGGTTGCGAAACTGGAACTTACATGAACTGCCTCCGCACTATCGAATCTCAAGCGCTTTCTCTCGTGAACCACAGCGTAATACTGATGAATGAAAGCATCCCAGTGTTGAGTCATGAAGTTGGGCGGAAGGAGCCAATCAATATCCTCATGTCGTCGCATTCGAATGTAATTGCCAAGCTGTCTGGAAGCGAAATCCACAGAGAGTGGAGTGATCTTGCTGTGTACGTCTGCCAACGCGGTGTGCCCTTTCGCTTCAAATGTATCAACAAAATATCTCAGGTAACTCATGCAAGCTGTGAGCCGGTAGTCATCCTGAAATGCTTGCCGTTCCTCCTCCAAACAAAGTCTGTAGCATCTCGGGAAGAATGTGTCTGCTACTCCAGCCTCACTAAACCAGTGCATATGCTGGAGACAGGCTGCTAGTCCAACCTTTTTTATAGAAGCAAACAGTAGACGCGTTTTTATGAGTTTTTCCTTTCGAATGATAACTTCGTAACCCACAATATTCATTTGGATAGGGCTTGACATTTTACCTTTGTTGTGAACCATGCTTTTGGAAATCGGTTTATCATTTGATCTTTCGTTAAGGACTTCCAGTCAATGTTGTCCCGCCGTATCACCCAAATGAAGTCTGGAGGGTAGTCCTTCAGAACTCGCGTCATCCATGCCACATCGGATTCATCTTCTGACCCTCGGGTTACTGCTAACCGATACAAGAATAAATATATAAGAGTTCAGAGATAGTATAATAATCATTTTAAAGTAAATGTATAGGAGGCATGTAATTAAATTAAGCTTGACAATAAAATTTGTTTGCCTAAAGTCAACAGGTACATCGGTTCGTATATTTTATTATGCATGAAAAACAGCGTCTGTGAAACAAGCAATAACTATCTCCCACGAATAAAATAAGATGACATGGGCAAATGAACATGTCACTAGGTCACACCAGGTATGTATTCGCAAAATTACCCCCGAGGAATATTGATTAACTACGAAAAGCAATAATGAGGCGACTCGTATTTATTGGAGGGCATGGTCTATACCGACATAAATTCACTGTTCCCCTGTAATTTACATGAAATTTAGAAGAAGAGAGAACTTGGCATTCAAGAACGAATAGGAACTCAACATTGTCTCCAAAAATAGAAACGAACTGAAGACATGTAAGCCATATGCGTGGCAGAGGCGTCTTCGCCGATTTCGTTGACGTGTGTACCCGATAAAAAGTGATAATGCACTGTGACTCTGAGATAAATAACATTGCCCTACTTTCCCCCCGCTCTTCTCGGATTTCTCTGTGGAGAAAGAAAGAGCTTATCGAGAGAGAGAGAAAAAAATTGGTGCTTGTAATAGGAGTTGTTTTTTCTCGATTATGAAAGTTCATTGCTGCGGTGCTTGTACCAGTCGCAGAAAATCTGTCAAGGAATACACTGGAGTGAAGGACTGGAAGAGTGTGTGTGTATGATATGAGGAGGAATGTTTGTTCCGTAGACACATGGAGAGCTCTGTTCTGTTCCAAAAAGACATTTGGACAGCCGTCGTCACCTGGATATTTGCTTGCGTGTGACCCCTTTTCCTGTGTAGTATACTATGACACTGTCCAAAAGTTTCCCCTCGGAAAATACCTCTAGCGTATATTCACAGTCAGTGTATACCAAAGCCTATTTACTTTCACCACCACCAAATATGCATTTATGCATATATCCAGCTTAAAGGAATGACATTATGCTTAGGTAAAACCTAAGAGAAAGCTGCGTCAACAGAGCATTAATGTTAGCTTTCCCCGTAGCACAGTTATTTGAGATGCCTATAGCTTATAGATAGTAAGTCCTCCTTGTATCCAAATTCTAAAGCAACTATCACAATTATCTGAAGGTTGAAAGTTAGAAGTAGCTAACTACGGATATAAAATGTCAGAACTCAGGAGTATACGCATTGCATGACAATACAAGCTTTGTTAGTTAGATGTACGCATGTGAAATATAAAACCTGATATAATTTCCGATTTAATATGTCTGTACCACGTGGTATTAGCAGAGCAACGGTAATCATGATAATGTATTCAGTACAGCGAGACTTATCATTTGGACGGGCTAAACTAATGCTGATGATCTAGACTTCTTATTTCTCATTTATAGCGTTCAAAAATGCGTTCCAGCCTACATCGATATCCTTTATTTCTTTTCCTGCGTTCTGCGTAAAAATTTAACGATTTCAGCGTAGAAGTTTATATAATTTGCCGATTTAATCTAAAAATCCAAATGGGTTTGGCCTACATACGAGAAAATCATTGGTAAGTTGGGGGGGCTGAACAGAGTTATAGACACTATTTTTGTAGAGAAAACAGCTCGTGTACACTGGACATCAAAAATCTCAATTATGCGGATGAAATATTGGAAGGATTGAGGTCATCCAGAAGAGATACAAAAGTAGGGATATGATATACTAAACAGTCCCATCACATCTTTCAATTTTGTTTACGCTGCTGAGGCGTGAATGTGCAAAAAAATGATAGTGTTGCATGCAAGCTGGCGACCATCAGCGAAATGATAGCTCATCCAATTAAGTCTAATGTGACCTAATCTATTTGATCAGACCGTGTGTGTTCATGCTGATGGCATATCATAATCATTTCATGTGTATGCACTCATCACATTCATAATAGGTATCCTATCACAATCATCTCTCATATCACTTTTCCCTAAGCGTTTACATTGGGGTGACCAGGCTAAAAAAAACTTACTTTGGGAAAGCGTTGTATTCGCAGATCGCGAGTAGGCCAATGGTCCTGGCTTCTCCACCCAACCTCGTTTCTTCAACGCATTTCGAACGGCAGGATAGACACCACAGCAGTTGAATATCTTATGCTCCTGTTTGTTCCGAAAGACATCAAAAATATAATAGACATTATGTAGCACAACATAAAGGGTGAAAAGAAGGATCGCCACTGGAGAAAATGAGTAAAGCTATGGGCTGCTTACATTCATGGCTTTGTCAATGAACGCCCTGAAGTTTCGACTTCGCTCCAGTGACACCATAGACCTGGAAATGTTGCTGGGATATCTTGCATGTGAGACAGGGGATGGGAAAGTTTTCGTTGACGGTTTTGGCGTAACTGTTGCATTTATTGTGACCCCTGGTTTCGCGTCTGGTGGTTTGTATCCAGCGTTGTTTGTTGGCTGATTGTTCTGCCCTGTAACTGGCTTCTGCTGCTGACTGTTACTGACTCCAGTGCTCTTGGGTCTGCTGCTTGAGTTGGATCTAATTGAGGATGTTGATGCTGTGGCGGAGACATGTGCGGGTGTCCTCTGACCCGTGAGGTTTGCATCAAACGTATTATGCGGTGTATTTGTCGGAACCTGCTTCTGCGGCTGTTGTGACTGTGACGCTGGATTCAGGGCTATTATAGGTTTCTGGGGTTGTATTGACGGATTCGGCGGCTGAGGGCCCAAAGGTTGTTGCTTATTCGGGGGAGATGATAACCTGACCATGGTGGAGTATTGAGACTGAGACGTCATCATTCTTGGAAGTGGACTCGGTACTAAATTGGGCCCTGCTGTCCCTGACAATCCTGAAGTTACATTCTTATTCTGAGTCGGCGTGGTGGCCCGTTTTTGCTGTTGCGCTAGGGCAGCGGTGTAGGTTGTCCCGTAGCTCGGAATTGGGCTGTTTTTCGTTGTTCCCTTTTGGGAGTTGGCTGAGCCAGGTCGTCCTGAGTTTGAGTTTCCGGTGTATCCCTTCTGAGACATGTCAACCACATTGTTATTGATAAAATTGCTTCCGGTTGGCTTTGATAGCCTGTCGATTGACTTTGGGGCGACTGGAGAATTTTGAGTTATGGACGAGTTTGAGGATCGATTTTGCAAATTTGGCTTGTTCGAGGAGGCACTCGAATATGTGGTAGGTTTGACCTTGTTCATCGTATTTTCGGACCTTTTCAGGGGTGACGATGGGCTTGTGCACCGGGGTTGGATGTTGTCCGCAAAACTGTCAACATACGCTCTCAACTGACTTTATCAAGTGGCTGCAGTCATACTGGAAATTTTGGCACCTGCGGTGTTCTCTAATTAAATTGGAAAGCTACAAGAAATTTTTAGGAGCATCGACAATGAATTTAGCCTGGAGAAATTGGAAACGGTACGATGATGACCATTTCCGGGATATTCACAAATGCTCGAAAATGTGATCATTTACAAAAGCCAGATATCATGGAAAGACATTGTTATCATGTGACTATGGCGATCAATTCTCATTGGAGTTGAGTGTTTCCTGGAGAGAATCACTTTTGTCGAACCACTGTCGAACCATCAAGAGCTTTCACTCGTCACTGTCCATGCTTACGAGTTACCACCATCCCAAAGTAACAACAAAATGCAACATGGAGTTCTCCATAAACGGAGGCAGCTATAACAATGTTCTCCATCTGCAAGCCCAGCAAAGTCAAAATTTCACATGTGTGGTTTATAGATATGAGGGCCACAATAATAGTTTCGTTTCAGACTTTTCTTTCACCATATTACTAAACTATGGGAGAAAGGCATGTGGGAATCCAAAATGATTTTTACCATATGCTTTGTCAGCGCATTTATATTCGTCGTAAATCATGGGAACATGGGAAGTTCAAGATATAATTTTTCATGGGATTGATAAAGCGATAAAACCAGCTGTCGAATTGAGTTTAATGAATTTTATGTCGCTCGAACAATATATACTCCTACTTGCATATTCAGACAGAATGAATTTGATTGAATACCATTGCATGGGCATCTGCCTGACAAAATGCTACTTTTATTGAAAATTTATTATGACTGGGTTTGACCACGTCGCGAAACTTATTGTTCCAGAATCTAAATTAAAACAGGAGACGATGAGTACCTTGTCTTCTGTGACTTGTTATTTTCCTAATTAAGGTTATAAACACTTAAAATGCTCTTACCTAGTTCCATTGCATGCAGCTCACAGTCAATTTTTCAGTATTCGTAGCGCACTTTCGCAAACCAAGAAGGATTATTCCATGCTTTTTGTATGTAGGTATTTGCTTATCAGAATCCGCGTAGTTCATGTTTGCCCTAAAATGTCTACTGAAATTGACCGATATATTGATCAATATTCCTATACTTCACAAAGATCAATTAAGTTGAAATTATTGGATATATGTGGAGAAAGGAACAAACTTTTATTACGAACATGGCCGTTTACGACCATATTTTAGACTATTCCAAGTCCAACTGTTTCCACTACAAATGTAATACATGAACAGTGTTTTTTATTCAGGAAGCGAAGAAAGCACCAATTCACAAAACAGAACAAAGGCGAGTATTGAAGGAAGCGTAGAGCAGCCAGCCGCACACAGTTGGACTGTTGGTTTTTGTCCCGCAGTGAGTGTGTGCCACAATATGAATCCTGTCTTCTGGAGAAGCAGGGACCAACTAACGAGAAATCATGAAGACAGCCTGTTCTTATGGTCTGCCATCGATACACACTCTCTACAAAAAAAATATCGTTATATATATGTTACATTCTTTAGGTAAATTAATATCGAAAGTTAGCATGGATAATGTCCGTGTGTGCGTACCATCATATCGTCAGCATATGAGATTAATAACTTGGTTTATATACAAAAAAAAGTATTCATATTGGCGAGCGTTGGTGTGTGAATGTATTGGTTGTCAACTTCCCATGCTCCTTCCTGAAAAATAGTCCACGCACTTTGTCGATTGACAACATACTGAGCATCGAATAACATTTTTGCATGAACCGAGTCGATTCAACTCTTCAAACCATCATCACGCACACAACTCGCATATATATTCCTGCAAAAAAATACCTTTTCTTGTCCAGTATGATTGTTAATAGATGGACGACATGGTTTCATAAAAAATGATGACTTCGTAGTAGAAACTTCAAAAACGCCATATATCTTCCAACATGTGCGTTTGGGGGCATCGTGACTTTCTCCGAAGGAAATATCGTCAACAAACATCATCAAAAAAGTATTTTGTCAATTAAAGGCCATAAATCATGGTTTAACGAGAATTCAAACAAGTCAAGCATTTCATTAAGCTCATAAATTGCATCATGGTTTCCAGCTTTCATTTGCAGAATTGGCTTTCCGACGGTTTCAGCATGAAGAACAAACAAAGCATACGCATCCGTTTCACATATCACATATATTACACATTGCAGGCATGTCAAAAAAGTAGAACAATATAACTCATTCATATAAAAAAATGTGTCATATTTTGTGGCGGTTTATTATTGAGGCTATCCCTCAGTGAAATCGAATTTATGAATGGACGAAGAAAATGTAAACCCCGATCGACTTATTGTGCATATGCAACCACGAATAATGTTAAATGTATGCATACATGCTACCCCATTCTTTATACTCCTGAACTGATTCTAATTTGCTAATTGTGGCAAGCATTAGGTCTGACGATGAGTGAGCTCACATGCTGAAACACAGTGTATATGTTCCACTGTTCTTTCATGTTCATCAAATTTCCTGAGCTGTTCGAGGAAGAGTAATAAATGCCAACAAATTGCCAAAGTCACATTCAACGTTGATGCAAGTCACAGTATTTTCTGACTGACAACTGCATATACAGAAGAGATGATTATATAACGCTCAAAAACACTTATAGTGAGCGGTGTACTATAAAGCTCATATTTCGCCATGTGACACTTGGAAAAATGAAATTTTTTATACTACAACCTGCAACGCAACACAACTTGTAACCTGTACAATTACTATATGCAGCTGTTTTTACGGGATTCACATGACATGACCATGAGGTACGCAACTTACTCTCGCTGACTAATAACAACAATTATTTTTATCGTGCCAATGACTTTTCGAGAAGGTGTGGTGTTACAATCACAGCAAAGATTTTTACTGATGATGTTGTCGTCGTCAGTGTTATCAGATCAGGATTAAAGCGTCCATGCATATGTCTTTGTGTTAAATCTCTGCAATTTATTTATTTCATGTGGCTGTCCCACATGATACTTCGTTCTAAAAGGTGCATGACATGTCTATAAATAACTGCGAATTCTCTATGAATATGCATACATATTTTTATGTGTACTTTTCCAATATTCCACTTGTACATATACACGACACACACACTCAAGTCCCAAATCCAATAGTAAATTCAAATAAACAAATTGAGCCCAAACAGAAATTTGACGCTTGCTTATTCAGTTAATACTCTCATCGCAATATTATGGGAATACGATGTAAGCCAAAACACACACCATCTCCTCACTTTGCACAACACAAAGAGTAATGCCCGATTTCGTAATTAATCATGTGTCAAAGCCCAACCCATATGAAAAACATATCCTCCTATTATCGCAAAATATCCAGCATCATTCCAATTCCAATCCAACTAGAGAGCGTATCTATATTCTACTAATGTGAACCTGAGTGCTGATGAAACACTCCAAAGAAGTTCAGAAGCATGTGGTCTGGTATGAGTAGAATAAATTGACTATTAGTATAGTTTGTAAACAGAAACCTGTCTAATTGATGTTATGCATACATTTTGCTGCATGTATATTCACAGGGTTTGGATTCTCTCACCAAATTAGTACACCTGCCCAAATTTTCCACTGAGAAACTTATACGGTTTCGTCACCTTATAATCAATACCTTTTACCCTATAACAATGGCTCTTCACAATTTATGCTAAAATAAAAGGTTTATATGGAAGCCCGTGGTCACACCGTACCAGAGTATATAAGTTTTGTTGTGCATAGGGAAAAATGTCCGTGGAATTTATCGCCATGATGGAGACGTAACAGGAAAATATTTTTTGTTTCTACATATCCATATCCCCCTTCACGACCTCTGCAACTATATGTATCAAAACAACAGTTTGTCACCGTCGTCTATTATGTATCAAACAGAGAGGATTTCAACAGGCTCCGAATTCTTAAATACCTGTTCGTACAGATGCACACATGGGCGAGATATATTATGAGAGGAACAATTTACGAAAACAAGAACATGCCAAACTACTCACTCAAGATGATACAACACAACCTGTAATAGAGAAACGAAAGGTTTTGTGTTTCGTGTGAGAGTGAAATACCGCACCAAGTTGAGTGGAGAGAGAGATCAATCGTGGATGAGCATTTCAGCCCGACTGCTGACTTTCCCTTGCAAAGTTTGGGATAGATTATATAGATATCTGTGATTAGCATGGGCATGGGGTGTTCTCCTAAAGCTAGATAAACCAAGGAGACACTCATTCACTCCGCAGCTGGCTCTAGCAGCCGAACGAGTGCAGTGTGAAAATATATATCGCATACGTACCCCACACACGACCAATCTAAGACACTTCGCGATCGCGATATATGCACTAACTCACACAAGAGAACTTGCCGAAAAATACCTTGAATTCTCAGCCAACTTCTGATAAATAATGCATTATACACATTCTCATATGAGGGGAAACACACTCTGTGTGTGATAAGTGTGTCGTGTGTTTTGTGTTGGATGGAGTATATACGACGGTGCACACGTTTATACACCAGTCAAGTTCCCCAAAATGCACAGGTTGTGCTGGTTTTAATACATACGTAATCCTCACTTTTCCTAAAATATTTGCTCGCTCTTCACTATATGCTGCTGCAAAAATATCAAACATATTGTAGTACACTTTCCAAATGGGCTATTCATCCTGTCTCAGGATATCCGACCAACAACACTTTTAGTAGCTACATTTACAAGATTTAGATTTGTACCGCGTGCATTCTCCATTCCCATTAGCCCATTAAGCCAATAACCAAGCAGAAGTAGTGTTTGTATGTGTGTGTTAAAATGCGCACCAACCTGACTCAACGAACAAATACCCTGAGAAAAAGAGAAGAAAGGTATTGCATCACATGTAACGAGCATACATACCAAAAGCAAAAACGCACATTATTTTAGGCATCACAACAGAACAGAGAGATCCATCTGAAAACATACGAACAGAGAGAGATATTCGGTTGCGTGCATTCTATACGTACGTACGTACACATATCCCATTCATCGCCATACATTCTGCGTGTGCAACTGCTCCACACACACATTACAACAAAGTTGATCCTGTGCAATGTAGATTTGTTGGCTATAAGAAACAAACTGAAAGGGTCACAGGGTGTTCGTGGGATGGGAACAAAACTGACCAATCAAACTAAAGGGACAAGTCAGGCTTCTTTCTCATTCTTCCACATATTATTCAACACCAAAACATATCAAGTCCCCGACAAAACCAGCCGCCGCTAGATTGTCTTGTAAACTCTCCTTTGTAAATGTATGCCATGATGATCATTTTCCACACACGTAAAAGTTACAGCCAGCATCTGTACCTTGCCTTCCCGTGCATCTGTGAAATAAAACGATAAACAACGATATGCATATAAACATGTCGATTTTGCAGTTCTGTCAAAATCTGCAAGCCACTCTGATTTCGGAGATGTTAACATTCGATATAAATATTGAGGCATAGCTAAAAGCTATATTGTATGGATGATTTGGTGCAGCCAGCTTTAACCTTTCACACGTAGCTCCATTCATGAAAACAGTGTATTTTAATCTGCCATGATTTTAAAGTGCCACTGTGAACAGGTCCAAATTAAATTACTACAGGATGAAAATTGTATGCACGGGGTAAACTGGAGCTAGTATATCTGCGTACCACCTCACAAAACACTTTATATTCAGATGACTAGTTAAAGACGACAACAATGTACGAAAATTGTGTGGCTTTTTGAAAAGGAGAGCAGCAGATCACAGATATATGATCACCGGAATAAAACATCTGTGGTAGCGCCTGCGTTTTCTTCAAGATCAGAAGAGGAGACTCACACACACGTTCATTCCTTGTGCATTTTATACTCGCACTCACAAAATCCTCCTCCTCTTCTCTTTTACAAGCTCACACACTCTCACACACAAACGAGCTCAATCCTTCTCATCATCTCATAGCGTAATAAAAACTGACTACCAGTTAAGAAGCTCGAAATGTCTAAGGAGGCAAAAATGTATTATGGACACGAAGAAAAAAGATAAATAAATCTCTACGTTTAACATTCTCGAGGTAGGCAAGTAGGCACTCTTCTGACAGTGAGCCACGCTAGACACCACACATCTCCTCCTCGCTCACAATGCTCACAGAGTGGTAGATGGTGCACACATAATAAAATATTATCCTCTGTTGTGCACCACACCACATATATATTACTCGGTACAATCACGAGCATATATCTCTCATCCTTATATACCAAAAAGAGAGGAGCAGCACACAATCATCCCTGTGATCTGATCAGCAGCAGAGACCTTCCTCACGAGAAACGTAAAGACTGCTCTTTCAGCTCAGCTCCCTATTCTGTCATCATCACAACTCGTCTAAGGACAACTTGCTTTCTATTCCTCCATGCCCTTCTCCTATTGAGAAAAGCGTGTGTTCTCTCTCTCACACACACAAACTCATTTTTTTTCTCCTCTCCCAAACAACTCTTGTGAAGCTGAAGTGAGGACTTGAACATAAGCGAGCGAAACAAACTATGCTGGTTTTCCTTTTCTCCTCAGTACCGATCCCGAACTACAAGAGCAGAATATAATACTGGCACAAGAAAACCCAAACCACACATACACGAGAGAAGTTCACTGTGGAAATATCCTTTCCATTTTCTGAAAAAAATATACGCTCTCTCTCTCTCTTTCTGCTCTCCGATGTGGAGAGAAGCACACACATGATGCAGACGAGAGAAGACCTACGAAGAAAACGCATTTTCATCTGGATATAGGAATGAGAGGAGACTTACTCACTTCATCACACACGGCACACACACATGCCATTTCCCCTATCCACATCCACAATCCATGCAGAAAAAAAGAACACTCATCCCTCCGTATATCCTTATGGGGTTCTCGGATATGTGGATATGTGCTGTGCTGTTGTGCGCTCTTTCTATTGTGGATGATCTACTCATGCATTTTTTTTTCAAAGCATAAATTCCCATTCTGAAGAAAAGCACACGAGCGGAGTAGGAGTAAAAACACAAAATGTGCGATACCAAATAAACGGAATACCTTCTCCACACAACAATAATCATACACATACACAGTGTGTCTGTCTGCATGCATATACATACTTTGTGATCACATCACACACACACGGATCTCCTCGTTATGCATGTTGTAAATGTAGGTGCCTATGTGTATAATCGGTTAGCCAACTATTTATTAGCGACTATAAGAGAATTGAGAGGAGAAAAATATGTATGTCCATATATACTCATACTGCTGCTATATAAAAGCATATAAATAAAAGCTCTCTTTATATCTCCGATGATAATATGTGTGTATGCGTGTGTGTGTTGTGTATATGTGCACTTCTCTCTCTCTTGAGCACTCGCACAGCATCAAAATCATCATCATCAACACATATCGCCAGCCTTGTTCCTTCGTTTCCTTGCTGCCAGTTGTAGTGCCAGCCGAGCTGCTGAATCTGAAAGAGCTGTTGCTGTATATTATTCCTCACTTTTTACCCATATCCACACACAAATTTATCATCACATTTTTTCCATATTTTCATATTGGAGAAAAAAGTGCACTTGTCTTGTTCCCAGCTTTCCAGAGATTGAGAGAGAGAGAGAGAGAGAAGAGCACTGGAAAATTGGAGAGACGAAGAAAAAAATTGCGTACTGGAGAAAATAAAGACGGGAGGAGTGTGAAATCTGCAAATATAAAAAGGATTTCACGTTGCGCCAAGCATTTTTGTGACGTGTGGGAGAGGAGAATAATAAGAATTCGACAATCTGTGGCTCTCTCTGGAAATCGTTGTGCAGAGAAGACAATGGTCTCAAAGTGGACAAAGTATTCGGGAGAAAAATCAGGGAGAAATCAAACTCATCTTGGGATCATGATGATCTACAGCTCATGGGACTTCAGAGAAGAGGCTCTATTTCATACTTTCGAGGTTGCTGGAGGAAGAACATGACTCACGGACGAAATCCAGTATAGAAAATAATATCAACACAATTCTGAGTGATGGTGAAGTAAGGACATTGAAGATCGCTGGAATATTGTTTCGCAGTAGTAGCAATCCACAAAAGGATTGAGTTGAGGACAGGAAAGTTGGAAGTGAAGATATTCGCTGGTGGAATCGGTAGTCATCATCGTCAGTTTTAGTTGTATGGTGTTTCTGAAAAAAGACGAACAATTAAGTCACATCGAATATTTAGTGCTGGTTTTCAGCTTGCAGGATCAAATTGAAGATGTACAAAAATTAACTGAATAGTGCTTTTACTAAAATGCACCTTGATGCACAAAAAAGACGTTGAAAAAAAGCAATAATTTTCCGAGGCTAGGTTCGTAGCCTAGATTTTCAGTATTTAGGAGAGTAATTTTCTGTGCAAAAGTTGAAGTATGCATAAGAAAGTTTGTAAGGATTAGTATTAGTTCGAAAAATTATTACTGTTTCGAATGTGTGGAAAAGGAGTCCCGATATGGGAACTATCAAAGAGAGGACTGGAGGAACAATCACAACTCGCAAGGTTCTACTTGAATCCTGGAAGTCGCATGGTTTCCTTCCGAGTGTTGTAAGAAGATGTTGAAGAGATTTAAATGTGGACGACCTCCACCACCACGAGTTCCAAGACATTTAAGTATAGTTAAAGTTTTAGTATCATCATCGGATCACCATCATCAACCTTAAATACATCCATGATCATCGAGCGCCTTTTCTTCATCAAGTCAACTAGCTCCAATCTCCAATAATGTTAGTTTAGTGTTCTCGTTATCATTTATAGTTTATAGTTCTTAAGGACCACCAACTGTTTAGGCTTTATATATAAATTAGTAAATTAAATCTTAAACTGAAAAAGGACAATAAGGGAAGGTGGAAGGAGCAGACGAAGGAAAATAGGAAAAAAGGCATATCAAACCACGACGAATTTTTCTTCTTCATCATCATCTTTACTTGATTGTTGTTAAGAAAAAGTATGATGCACATCATAGACAAGAAAAGCGGAGAGAGACAGACATAGGATAAAGGATTGAATGTGTGCGAGTTAGTGAAGCAAAAGTTGTAAAGTTTTTCTCAAAACAGCAGCGGAACGTACGTAGTATTTTTTTTAAAGCAGCCAGCAGCAGCA
This sequence comes from Heteromurus nitidus, assembly GCA_034687055.1. NCBI lineage: Eukaryota > Metazoa > Arthropoda > Collembola > Entomobryomorpha > Entomobryidae > Heteromurus > Heteromurus nitidus. The sequence continues at coordinate 59,336 of JAQFZW010000073.1, read as the reverse complement.
GAGAACATCATCATCACATCACACACAAGGTAAATACATATTAAAAGACAATACGATAGGATACGGTTCTGGTTCTCGCATAAAATCGAGAGAGAGAGGGTTTTGTACACAAGACAAGAATTGTATTGGAAGGTTATGCTTATACATTCAACATGAAGTAGACGGATCTGTATAAAAAACGAGAGGAAAAGTACATAAGCGCAATAGATTTAGTTTAGGAATATAGGTGGTTTGGTGCGGAGAGCAAGCCAGGCCAGGCCGCCCCCTTGGGTAACCACCAACACATACGGCTTTTTGAGAGAAGGAATCGCATCATGATCTCGATATACATACAATACACACATGCTCACACACATACATACAGGCAGTAGGAGAGATATTTTATGCTTTTAGAAGAAGAAAAAATTATTTATATACATAGTGCATAGGTAAGTGGTGTGTTATGGAAGGCTTTAGGAGCATACTGTGACGGAGGAACCGAGCAACCTCTTCAATCGATATAGCAGCGCGAACGATCAGCATCAGCCAGCGACGAAATGTATATAAAAATATTGGATTGAATGTGTTTTTGTGTATCCACAAGTCAGGGAAATAGCAGCAGGAGGGATGCCAGAGAGAGAGAGAGAAGCTTGAATTGAAGCTAGATATGATTTTAGTTAAAGAAAACTTTTATTATTATTATTCTGAAGATCCTTTAGTTGTCAGGATTAGGACGATGTGTGTGTGTGAGAGGAATTAAAAGGAATTTTTTAAGTGCTCTGGGAGGAGAGCTCAGTGGTGGACATCAAGAGTGGCCGGCTATGGGTTACCAGAGGCTTTGTATATTTTTCCAGAGTTTCCAGTGTTTTGTGGAGGGACAGATAAGGAAGGAAAGAGACTATAAGGGTTTTTATTGAGTGTTCGGAATGTCCACTCAGTGCACCGGAAGCTCTGCTCTCGAGAAGGCTGAAGTCCACACTGAACCCATCCAACAGGTACAACCTATAGACTTAGCCCCTCGAAGTGCTGGTGGCCAGGTTGTCCAGCTACGACCTGTGAGAGCTTTCAGTACGCACGTTACTGGAAAATCGGGTGCGGGACCGACAGGAGTTGTTGGAGGGATTACAACCGTGAATGCACCCATCATTTCGGTGAACAGACCGGGCAATCTGACGCTGCTTCCGGCGAGAGGAACGACCACTGGTCAGCCAGTGGGTGGACAGGCGACACAGGCTATTTCTACTTATCAGATTGCCAGAGTTGGAAACATGAGGTCGGCAACTTTGACCACTGGGCAGCAGCCTGCTTCCATTACCGTTACTCCTATCTCAGCGTCAAAGTAAGTGGGATTTTGAAAGTAAATTGTGAAATGATGTGATGTGACGAGCACGTGTTGATTGTTGATGGATGCACTTTCGTTACAGTTTTAGTGCAAACATTCGCTTAACGGGAGCTACAATGAACAATGGCTCCTGGATTCAGGCTACTGGAGCTGGAGCTCAAGGTACTTTCGGTACGCCAATTAGAGCAGCCACCTTCACCGTTGGTGGCAGACCTGTTCGTCCAGAAACAGCGAAAATGATCCATATTCCACAACCAGGTTCCGTTCAACATGTTGCACAGGTACGATTTTCATTTACTAATTTTTGAATGAATTACGTAATTCGAATAGGAGCAACAGCAGCATTGTTTATCATCTAAAATCAAGAATATTAGCAACATATGATCTCGTACGAAAATATGTCAAGTCAAACACATAAACGAGGCTACGGCTGTCATTATCGCTTATGATGTCACATCATTATGTAGCATTGCATTGTCATGATTTCGTGAGAGATTTCACAGTGTTGAAATAGGCAAATTTATTGACTTCTGAGTTTGTTCATGGATTGATTTGCATTTTTGCATGACCAAATCTGCATTTATTGTGAGGTAATAAATTCTATTTATGATGTGAATGTGAATGAAAGTGAATTAATGTTTGTAATTCATAGTTGCAAATGGTGGACACGAAAGGATCAATCTTGAAACCATCAATAACAACTCCCATTGTAAATATCCGAGGTGCTCTTCAGGGTGGTGCCAACGCTGGCTCCTCAGTTACTCTTCCAATAGCCCCGTTTACAATTAGGACAGCGAACATAACAAATCTCCCTGCAATACAACAAAGGCCCCAAACTTCCACACCTAACACCACCAATCAGTAAGAAGCAAACCGTATTCTCATTAAGTGACTTCAAAATTTAAGGTCATGTATGTCGGAAATTTTTAAAAAAACCGTTGATTTGCAATTTAGGGTTCAAAAAGTAATAGCGCAGCCTACCCATGGAGCACCTATCCAGTTTGTGAATGCGAATAAAAACATAATCCAGACCCTTACGCCTCTTCCTAGACTAAATGTGAACGCTGTCTGTCTAACTTTGTCAACGAATGGTAAGATTTCATGAGTTATTTTGCAAGTCGGTTGTTGTGAATTAATGTAAATCGAAAGCTTACCCGATGTTTTGGTTTTTACAGCTAATTTGGCACCAAACAGTAGTTCTCCTGTGATGGCAGTGGCGTCAAAACACGGGACAGCAGGCCTGATAATGACCCCTTCCTTAGCCACAAGTACAATTACTAGTGGCTTACCAATAACTAAAGTAATTCCTGTTGGCAGAGACGGTTCTACGTCAATAGACTCGCTTTTCGCTCAATCCAACCCCATTACCTCGAATGCAGTGACAGTGAGTGCAGTTAGTGCGAGTGGAACTCAAGTGAGCAATAGCGGTCATATCACAAGCACAAATGTGGTACTCGCTTCCCCCAGTACAAGTCAAGGAGCGCCTAACAGCTCAGGATCAACTCAGAATCAATCTCATCATCAATTTGTGCATGTTCAGGGTCCAATTAATGTTCACCCTGCTAACGCTGCAACTGCCGTTGGAGTAGGACTTCCCCCTCCAAACATTGCCTCTGGAAGCATTGCACCTGGATATTACGTAGAAAAGAATGGAAATCTCAGTCTTCTTCAACCACACCCACAGCACAGGCCAATATCCTTAGAAAAGCGAATGGACGGGAAAAGTATTGCTGGGTCGATGATTTTAACCACCCAACATCCACATCTGCAGCCTGGAATCGCTGGACAAGGGCCAACAGTAACAATACCGATTGCAGCGCATGGTGCCCAACATGTTAGTTTTGCACACCCTATTTCCATGTCTCATCAAGGTGGACAACATCAAATTCAAGGCTCTGCTCAAATTCTAACCCCTGTATCTGCCCAAGCTCACATTTCGAACGCCGTTCTTAGCACAATGTCTACCCCGACTATTAGCGTTTCAGCGCACACCTCACACGCTCAGATTGGCCATGGAGGGCATCCGCATGCGATTCCAACTCATGTCATATCTCAGCCATCTGGGTCGGTTTTATCTTCCAGTGCTTCCAATACTTCCTCGAACATTACGGTAACGACAACAGTTCCATGCACTAGTGTTACTGTGACTAACTCAACCTCCGTTTCTACTAGTGCTCCGAGTGTCAGTGTAACAATGACAAGTTCGACTGCTACAATGCCATCCTCCACTACCACTACTTGTAGTTCTTTAAGCACAAACTCATTGTCCACAACAGCACCTGCACAATCCCCCAACAAGTCCAACACGCATAGTCCACGGCCATCCATTTTGAGGAAACAACGAGAACTGGGTGATAATCATCTTCCAGCCAGAGCTCAGAGGAATCTTACTTTACAACTAAACTTTGCTGGGAACAACTTGAATTCTTCTGCACCACCCCCAGTGGCAACGTCTGCATCTGCAGCAGCCGTTGCGGCAGCGTCAGCCAACAAGGAGAACGCGGGAGGGATGGAAAGAGGGCCTCCAATAACTATCAACTCCTCCTGTGGTGGTTTAAGTATTTTGAGAAAAGAATTTCAACCTCCAAATGAAGAATCTTCGTGGCAGTCATGTAGTTCACATTCATCCGGTTCTACAACAATTTCTGCTACGTCTGAAACCGCTGAATACCAGATGAACCAAATTCCGAGTTCAAATTCTAACACGATGACGGACATTAGCTTGCCAATCAGCAGTGAAAGTGTTCCGCCGAGTTCTAGTTTTGGTGCTACGAGCTCACCTATGTCTCAAAACGGAGTTGTGCGTTCAATATCTTCAGGGAATACGGGGAGAGGAGGGCATCGAAATTCTTCATCCAAACTTCAACACAAAGAAATAGAAAGATTGAAAAGGGCTGACAAGGAGGATAATGTGAGCCCTCGGAAGAAACCTCGCAAACAGCAGCTGTACGTAAACCATATTATATTTTCACGTGTTTCCTTTTGCAAATACGTCCTAACGTAAAATATTAATTTAATTTGTGTTTCAAACCTTTTAGAACTTCAAGTGACTTTCTTGAGTCGGCATCTCCAGAAATCTCATTTTACCAAGGAAGGGGAAAGAAATTCAGACGAAGTAAGTTCTGTGCTCATATCCTATCTCCAATTTCGTATTACTTGAATTTTTACCTTTTACAATACAATGAACGTTTAGTTATCAGCTGTGCCGATGTTAATGTGCTTATATTTTACTCTAGTGGAAAACAACATATTCGATGGGTACAGCAATGCCAAACCTGGTGTTGAGGAGCAAGTAGAGGAACCAGCTCCACAGAAACTTGTATATGTCGTCAAGAAGCCCCGGGTTTCGCTCCTAACGTCAAACCAGGTGCAAATGGGAAAGACAAGACTTAATCATTTCGAACATTACTCAGAGGTGAAAGCCAAAGAAGAAAGAAGGCCTACAATTGCAGAATTAGCAAATCAGAAAAATATAATGCACAAATTCAGTGGATGGAAAATCCAGCATATGACAAATCAGATAGAACAAGTGGTAAGTACACCAATAATTCACTATATAAGCATCATTCAGTTTGACTAAATATAAAATTGGTGTGATGTATTGAACGCTTAGGTCGACCTAGAGGTGAGTGTAGTCAGCAGCTTTAATTCCTTATTGACAAGACTAGAAGGTAAAGTCGGACCGAACTGTGGAGATCGTGATATTAATCGTATACTGGAACTTCTGAAGGTACGCAATAATAAGCTCAGTATTTTAACATAATAACTGAACAGTAAATATTAATGTTTATTATTAGAGCTCATTATTACGATGGAACATTTATGGAAAAATTCATTTTTCAGGGGAACATCCAACGATGCAAAGTGATTCGGGATCAAATGACGGAGTCACGTTTGCAAGCCCTAAGGATCTTGGACCATAAACCAAGGATTGTAGATGTAATTAGTAAGCATATGACGAAGAAACCTGTGAAGAAGCGAGATCGCCTGTAGCATTAAATTTACCAAGATAGGATTAGCCAGTAGTTTGTTTTTAAAGTATAATATCTTTTTGAATAGTTCCTCGCTAAGATTGACTCTGTCATCTGTGATTTGAAAAGAGTATGTATTTGGAGGATTTTAATATTGTAGGGAAGATGAATTATTTTTTAGGATTTTCAACTTTCTATACGACCTGTTGAGCACCGATTTTAATGAAGCTTTAGGAATTATTATCACACTTTCTCCGCTGGAATCGAGGGCAGTAACAAACAGCATAATAAAATTAATGCATGGCCAGCTGAGTAACAACAACGATGATTTCACGTGGCAGTGAATATCACTAAATAAATAATCACCTATTTCCTTCAACAAATGTGCGACAAATATATGCATTTCACAAGACATCAATAGTTTTTATCCAATTAGGTAGGATCAGTTATATAAATCATAGCTATTAAGTGCAAGTTTCTCTTATTTTTATTATAGACCTTGTTATTGGTATTGTCAGGAAAGAGTATTTATATAGCTACTGACTGATGATATTTATCTAGGTCGTTCTGGTCTCCGAGATTCTTACTGAAAAATACTTGGACAGTCTTCTTTACTTTGCATTAAATGTAATTAGTATCTACAATAAAGTTTATGCAACTTAAAAAAATTTGTATTTATTCATATATATTTACTTATATTTACATATATACGTACAGATTAATGAAATGTTTGCACTCATAATGTCATAATTGTATGAATACCCTAATTTGTTACTGCTACGCTAGTATACAATATATCACATCAGCAATTACTGTTATTGTGAAACTGTGAACAAGTCATTTGTTACGTAATTGACCTTAATAATATATATAGATGTGCATTGTAGAGTTTATAACTGAAAGCATAATGTGTGTGGATATGATTTTTATAGTGGCCTGTCTCATTCATCTCAAACAGCATTATTACTATGATTATTATAATTGACGGTGTACCTTTTTGCATTGATAATTAACCGATCTAAGCCAAACTCTGGTACCGATAAGCTATACATGCAAAAAAGATATATCCTGTTTAAAAATTATAATTTTATTATTTGCCCATTGCATAAATTATGTTTTAGCATATAAAAAGCAATATTTTATAACAGAAAAAATTTGCTAATTTGTACAATATATTGTACCACACATCTATACTATGCATTTTTATGCTACCGATGATTTCTTGTATGCGTTTTGTTAAACTTATTTTTCTCCGTCAAACTGAGACTTTTAAGAGTAAGGAAACTATGAGTATCGAGTAATTATATTAATTAATTGCAATACCATGTAATACTGATGTGAAACGTCTGTTCAAATTGTTAAAAAAATATCGACAACATGAACAAAAGAGTTTTTATTTTTTGAAGTAAAATGTTGCCTCCAGTGAATCCCCTCTTTGCATCTTGTCTCAAATTATTTAATTCGTATTGATGGACCATAATCTTTGGAGCAGCACCTCCATAAAATCATAGAATTAATTGCAGGGATGAATCATGAATCCCTGGAAGATGAATTGAGTCCAGACTTCGCGAGATTTCAGAGAACCACTTTTGACGCGATGAGTAACCATATTTCAGTGTGTAGCTCTGCCCCAAAACGAGCGCGGTGAAGGAGTCAACACGTCGCGAAGTGCATTCAATACATGGATTTTCATGCAGTCACATGTAAAAGCACATTGCCACGCTTGTATTGGTGAAGGTGTAAACAAGTTAGCATCAGATGCTTTTAATTTGGAAGTGGAGCAATTTATTGCAAATTAACGGTAGCCCTTGAAGAGAGTTGACAAGGTTTGGAAAGTCAGAGCTGTCCCTGGTATCGGATCGGCTCGTCGAGTGTCACCTGACCCTGAGGGCGAGAAAGTCCAGCTGTGTTATCTGGTCTTTGTTACATTTTATTTAAGGTCTTTGGGACCTTCCGTATCGGAGATCGAGCCCACCTGTGACCTGTCAACTCTAAAGCTAACACGATGAAAAGCAAAAGTAAAAAGCAGCAGGGAAATGCGAAAGGAAAGTCTACTGGAAAGAAAAGTGTTGTAAGCAATGGAACTGGAACTGGACCGCCGAAGAAAGGCTTCGGGGGGAGGAAGAAGAGCAAGGGGAAATCGAAAGACCCTTTGAACGGCCAGTGGAATTTGGTTCCAATTGGGGAAGAGCTCTTCACTGATAAAGAGTTTGAGAACTTGGTTTCCTTTGAGGAACTTCTGGATTATGATGTTGTAATGCAGGAGGACGGAACGAAAGGTAAAAAGTAGATTTTAATCTTCTGAATTGAATGTAGGAGTGGCAGTGATTCTTTAGTGTGTAATTATTTCTTCATTTTCAGAAATTCTGTCCGGTGGATCAGGAAAAATTACGAAGGGCATCAAACGAAAATCAGAAGAAGAAGATTTATCTGAGGATGACGTTGAATTGGAGAGTGGGAGTGAGGAACAGATTTCGGAGGTGGACGATTCAAGCGTGTTACTGAGAGATGCTCCGAAGGTCAAGCGTGTGAAGAAAGTGAAAGCAAATGTACATCCCAATCAGAGTTCGGAGGTTATCAATACATCTGCCGGGCTTGTCATTGTGGAGGAGGATGAAGATTTCGATGAGAAGAAGAAGCAATCAACAGCAAAAGTGGAAGTTCAATTAGAAGATTCAAGCAATGGTGACGGACGAAAGAAGAAGAAAGTCAAAAAAGGCGAAGCGAAGGTTACCGACAAAGGTAAAAAGAAAATTGATACGTCCACGGAAGTTAGCGAGGAAGAAAATGAGAACTTTGAGGAGCATGAGTGGATGAAATTGGGGGTACCTGAAATTGTGATGAAATCGCTAAAAGAGAAAAGGTTTAACAAGCCAACTTTTATTCAGGTAAGGCCGGGTTTACTACACTTGAGGAACAATTGCATTGGTCAGGTTAGTCGTTTAATGTTTACTCGAAACTTTGCGTGTACTCGTTACAGACACTAACGTTGCCAGCAGCCGTTCTCGGGAAGAAAGACATTGTCGGGGCTGCGGAAACAGGTAGTGGGAAGACGTTAGCATTTGCAATACCCATCATTGATGGAATTTTAAAGAATAGAGTGAAAATGACTGAAGACCCAGAGGACCTGGAAGAAACGGAAGAATCCCTGAAAGCACTTATTCTAACTCCGACGAGAGAGCTAGCAGTTCAGATAAAGAATCATATAGATGCAGCTGCTAAATACGCAAATATTAAGGTAGCTTTGAAAGAGGCTGGACTAAATTATTGATAATGCACTTTTTAGAATCTTGCTAGCTCGTCGTGTGATAGTGGTTTAATTGTTCACATTATGCTTTATGAAAACAATATTTTAGACGGTGGTTATAGTGGGGGGATTAGCTACTCAGAAACAGGAGCGATTGCTTCTTTCTCGACCGGACATTGTTATTGCTACACCTGGTCGCCTGTGGGAATTGGTCCAAGAAGGGAATCCGCACCTGTCCACACTTTATCAAATCAAGTTAGGAAATTTCTGTAGTGCTGATATATTTAGAGTAGTGGGCGTGATGGCTTCTGTTTTCCTGGATTGAAGGATTGATTTGATTCTCAATGCAAGATGTGAATTCTTTACAGGTTTCTTGCTGTAGATGAAACCGATAGAATGGTAGAAAAGGGACACTTTAAAGAATTACAAAGCATTTTGGAAGCTCTTAACAAAGACGAATCATACAAAGAGCAAAGGCAAAACTTTATATTCTCTGCTACGCTGGCATTCACTCATGAGCCTCCACAACGTTTGAAGAAAATAGGAAACAAACGGATGAAGCAACAGCCAAAAAAGGTTTCGTCGAAAGATAAGCTCAACCAGATAATGGAGATGGTAGGAATGCGACCAAATCCAAAGATAGTGGACATTACAACTTCTAAAGGAACATGTGAAACATTGGAAGAGATGCAAATAACATGCTCTCAAGACCATAAAGATTACTATTTATACTACTTCCTACTTCTTCACCCTGGTCGTACTATCGTCTTCTGCAATAGTATCAACTGTGTCCGAAGACTGACTAATCTCTTCTTTTTCCTACAATGCGGAGAAGTTCTCCCCCTGCATGCCGACATGCACCAGAAACAGAGACTTCGTAATTTGGAAAAATTTACAGAAAATGATAAAGGAATTTTAATAGCTACTGATGTCGCGGCCAGAGGACTAGACATTAAAAATATTCAGCATGTCATTCATTATCAAGTTCCGAAAACTGCGGAGGTAAATACGGTGTTGTATTTGTGGAAATACTTGACTTGTCCACAAAATCTAAACTTGTATTGCACATGTAACATATTTTCTTTGAATTATTAGAGCTACATACACAGAAGTGGCAGAACTGCACGAGCTTTCCAAGGTGGAATCGCTGTATTGATGATTGAGCCGGCTGAAGTAACGACAGTAAAGAATATCTTCTGTTCATTAGGAAGAGGTAATCATGCGTAACAAAATGGATGGAAATTTGAAATTTGAAACATGAAACTTCAACCAACGCTTTTTATTTCAGACGAAATGCTTCCCAACTTCAACGTAGACGGAAAAACATTCCGAGAGTTAAAAACTCGAGTTGAAATGGCAGCAAAAGTAGAAACATTTGAGCATAGTGTCAGAAAAAAATTAGCAGACCACAACTGGATGGAAAAGGCGAAAAAAGACATGGACCTTGCATCCTCCGAGGATGACAGTGATGATGAAGGGTAATTAATTTACTTCAAAAACCTGTTTATTTTCTTAATGAAACTCTCTTAGGCACACTTGTTCACTTGAGCATTTTCAATTTCAGGAATGGAAGTAAAAACCAGAAGAAAGCATTACTTCAAGCGAAAAAGAAGCTTGATAACTATAAACAACAATTATCGCAAATGTTATCCAATGACGCGGCTATTCTTCGGCATACCTTGAATAAATAACGAATTTTATCGATTGAATACACCCAGTTTTTCGTACGCTTAATTGCATGATTGATGATCCCCTTCCAAAAAGGTTTTCACACATATATCGGCTCTCTAAAAACGTCATCATCTTCGGGAGAAAATAGCATCTTCATCAAAGCATTAGACGAGCACTTCTGATTGGGGCGACCTGAGGCATCGGTGTCCACCTCCATTTCGTCATCGCTCATCGTCAGTTGAGAACAGCGATCAGAAATAGGGTCTGTCGAACTAACACTTTGAAAACCTGGATTAAATAAATTTATTTCCTCTCATTAAATTTGGAGGATAAATTATAATAATGGTTGAATTTATGATATTATGTATCCTCATACATGGCTGCGGTTCAAGGTCATTCTCACTTTGCCTCAAATCGTTCCTTCTATTCACCTCTTCGAGGCGATTCAAGTGATCCATTATCTTTGTCATCATGTCACAGTACGACTTATCCAGAGACTGGATTTTATCATTGATCTCCTTTCGTTCCGTGGAGCAGACTTCCTCCATGACTAGGTACACCACGGCTGCCTGTTTTGACACATTTTTAAGTGCCTTATATGTTCGTCTGGGAAAATGCATATCATGAGAATGTTAATAAGCTTTAAAACACACCTCTTTAGCGGTTTCGATGAGTCCACCCTGATTATAACTTTTGTTGAAGAACATCCGAAGTTCTTGAAGATACTCCTGAGGAGTGAAAGCATCTTCAGCCTTTATGATTCGTTCACAAGCTAGCTCCATCTTGGAAAGCCAGCTTTGTGCCTTGTTCCTCCAGGTGAGATATTCCCTTCGTTTCGACCTGAGTACCCGATATCTATCTTCGTTTGGAATCGCTTTGCTATATACCTCTGCCTACGAGTATTGAACATATCATCGGAAGTTTTAAAATGAATTTGAATGGCATGATTTATTTTTGTATGTCGTTATGTCATATATACCAAATCTGGAATCATGAAACCATCGACAGAAGCCGTAGTGTCACTAGATCCCCTTGTCACGTTGTTGTTAATTTCCAGAATTTCTTGGCTGACATTGATGCGTTTCTTTAAAGATTTGAAACTATGGATTAGTTTTGTGTTTTAAATATGCACAGGTAAAGTCTGCAATAATGGTAAGAATATAGTACCAAACTTAAAGTAGATTTGTGTGCTTCATTCCTCTGCTCGTGTATGTCACTTCCATTCATTCGAGTATCTATATCATCTTGACCTTGTGGAGAGTACATAAGTTCTGGAGGGTTCTTATGCTTCTTACATTCTTCTATTTTCAAAAAAAATAAACTACATAACATCAGTTTATTGCACCATATTTAAGTGTTACAATTGATTCATATGTATGTACTTTGTAGAAGAATCAGTTCCTGGAATATCTCAACCAACTTTCCTTTGAGCATGACGTTTTCGTGAACTACTGCTGGGTTTCTTGAGCAAGAGAGGTTTTTAAAAAATTGTTATAAGTATATCGCTTATTAGCAAGATCCGTTATTTAAGTATATCTTACTTTGGTTCTTTGTGCTGCTTTGAATTTGTCTTGAGCATATCGGGCCCTACTTCCGGATACAAAGGTAGCACCGCATAATTGGAAGTTATGTCCACCCTTAGAGATTTCCAACATGATGGGCACAACGATGAGGGCCTGATGCAAAGGCGACGAGATTATTATAATGATTACGGATTATGAACTATTGTTAACTTCGCTGATAAATCCCAAGTGTTAGCTTTGGTATCTGGAAAAAAATTACGATTCTTACGACTTTGCAAGGTGCTTATCCAGACACTCTCGATGAAACATGTGTCCACAGTAAGTCCCCGAGATTTCTTTGACTCCCGACAGCGTTCCAGCACAAATTTTACATATAAACATTTTGCTGATTATGCTGGCTCAATTGGAAGTTTAAAATATTTGTTACACGTGTTCGCAAAATGGGAAACTTATGTTTCCAAAAAGCTAAATGCAATTAGCTCTGCTGATTAAAAGCAGGATTTCGGCTGCGCTTTTGCGAAGTGTATAATAATGGCCTTAACTGCGATGAACATGCTTAATCATTTCCTACAAATCATCGTGAAATACATACTTTTTGACATCGAAGATAAGAGTGATATATATGCAACACGCATATCCCTTCTCTCGCAACAAACAACATAATAAAGATAAGATTAACGTGGCCTTTATTGCTAGTATTACCGAAAATGAGTGAAATGAGCTTTTACTTTATGAAATTAGCCGAATTCTGCACAAAGGTTTACAACGTGTGATGTTCATGGAGAAATTCATATGCAATTAAAGTATATTACAGTAATGTGCAGGTAAATGATAATAATAAATTATCATTGGGCAGAACGCAGAAGTTAACCCGCGGTAAGCCTCATGAATGAGTAAAAAATTGATATGGGTTGGGGAAGGCTTTTGTTCAAAGATACATGTGCGCAGTATGAATTATTCGATGAAAGTATTTTGAACATTTAATCCAGATTTTCCATTACAAAATTATTTATTCTACGATAATGAAAAACATGAAACATGTGTAATAAGGTAATTGCGCACTTTGGAATATAGATAAATTAAATGTTAGTTGAAGAAGTGTCCTTTATTACATTGTTTTCCTGCTCCTCGCCCGGTAAACCTTTTCCACTAATACCTTCCACTGATCCTGTAAAGCCTGCGATGAAGTAGGGAATCACATCAATTAAATAAATTATTATTCATGTTTTATCTAAATTCGTAGATTTCATGCGTTTAGTAAGTGCGTCTGATAAGATACTCACGTCAATCTTTTCATCGACAGCGGAGGAATCGAAAATGGACGCCCTGAGATTTCTGGCTGAGGACAAAATCTCAATGAACTCGGTTCGCTTCTGCTCCCGTTCCGTGACAAGGGAAGGATGTTGTAAATCAAAGTCTGGACCAGTCACTTTAGTCTCACTCAGTCTTTTCATGTAGTCAGTGTACCACTTTTGAAACTTGGAGTACCTCTCCGTGAACCCTGCGAAGGACTCTTTCGCCTCGAGGAGGAGAGCCCTCTTCGTTCTCACTTCGTCGAGAAGTTGTCTTTCGGCTAAAATGAGATCCTGGGACTGGGACAACACTCTACTAACGTCGATATAGTCATAAATGCGCACTTCGGAGAGGAGTCGGTTAATTTCAGAATTCTCATTGTTGTCATCATGATCCCTTTCGAGAACTGAGAGAATGCTCTGTAAACCTTTAATTCTTAAGCACAACCCACTTTCGTCTTTGACTAGATTTCGTTCCACTTGCACCAGTCGAGTCTTTATCACTGCGAATCTGGAAACTCTCTCCTGGAGAAAGTCCTGCAAGTTTTGATAAGCCACTGAGAAACCATCTAAACCATCTATTTCACTGCAAATGTCTTGCTCAAGGCAGTTGAATGATTGCTGGATTTCTTGCATTTTATGGCTCATTCTCCTCTCTTCGGATGGGAGACGTGTGTCAGAATATCCTATTACAGTTTCCATACCCTGCATACATACACAAACCCCACAAATATATATATGCATTTCTTCTAAAATGAAGTTTTATGAAAATCCATGAATTTTCATGAAATATAATTCAGAAAAAATGCTGTCAGCTTTTTACTCACCAATTTGCACCTTTCAAGCTGAATCAAGTATGTCTCCTCGAAATCATTCCTGAAACCTTTCAACTTGTCCAAATTGACGTTTAGGGCTGCACAGTCTTCAAATCGGCAGTGGATGGGGAGTTCCTCAAACTTCACGTGGAACTCTTTGATCAGTCTTTTCGCTTGTGAACAGTACTTGTAGAAGAGGGCCAACGCTTCGTCAAACTCCTTCAGCTCCATTTGCTCATTCGTGTTCATGGTAAAGGATGTTGACACAAATTGTGAATCATATTCGGTGTTATCACCACTGTTCTCATGAATGTGACGATTCATCACGTTGTTACCGTCGTGTACTTTGCCACTGACATGTGAACCCACGCTCAGATACGACACAGCTTCGAGTAAATAATGATTCTCATCCTGATGTTGTTGCTCTTGCTCTATAATTGCAACTCCTCCAGCAACAGCAGCAGCCACTTTTTTCACATCCTCTGGAAAGACGAGTCTGCTATGAGTAAGAGAGCAGGCGAATGGTGCAGCCCCGCTCGTCTCTGGAAACTGGTTCCCCACTGGTCTCTCCTTTATCGGTAACATGACAGAAGTGAACAAAGTGAAAATACTTTTTGAAGCTGAAGCAGAGTATTGCATACGCCTTTTAACTCTCTGTCGTCTCCATCTGCATACAATCAGTGCAGGAGGAGCAGGTGGAAAGTCATGCATGCGTGCATTAATATATGAGCGTATGCATAATAGCTCATAGCGTTATGGATATCGTATTTCTTTCTAAATTGCTACTCCTCTTTTGTACCTTCGTATATTTGCACTGCACTTGAAGGTGTATTAAAGGATATATGTATATGTAATGGTGTGTGGTATCTTACGAACTGGATCCCTATGTACATGGTTCCTCTGATTGTTCCAATCCATTTTACACTTCCTTGCTCGGACTGATTATTTACAATTGCACTCACTCGAAATCCCTTTCGCAGTCCATCCAATTCCTCTGCAAAATTACATCAAAAATCTTGTATGAAATTGTGCAAAAACTGAGTAATTCACACGTAGCACAAAATCGCTGCTAAAGTACATTTTTTTGGGCTTTGGTTCGTCTAGGCCAAAAACAGGATTGCTGTACCAAGAAAACGTATAGACGCACACAGAAAAACGACCCAATCATCGTTAAGAAGATGTGCGTAGTATTAAGCAAACTTATGATGCAAAACAGGATCTTTTTTTACAAAAAGGGTTGCTCTGTATTCCTTTAAAAAGCGTGTGGGCTAGAGTAGAATACGTATAGGAAATTGGGGAAAATATGGTTTCACGATGATTATCATAGTTATGCGGATGATGATGATGATGATTGTGCATACGATATGGCATAGCATCATCATCATAACATAACACATTCCTTTCACTGCCTGCACGTACCTTCTTTTGGCCAAAGTGTACATTTATGTGCATTTACGAGAAGGAACAAAAAAAGAGAAAAAGAGAGAGAAGTGTACGCAGTTTTAAGTCTAAACGAGCGAGGTACTTTACCATTATAGCACTTACTGTACTCAATCACTTGTTTTCTTAGGAAGTTCCTCTGAGTCATCCTTTCTTGTACCTTTGGGCTAAATCTTGTAAAAGATGCGGAGTTTTTTTTTGGTAAGAAATGCTTGAGTGCTTATGTAATAATTATTCTTGCTATTTATACATGAATTTCAGATCACCGTTGAAGATATTTTTTGTTGCGGCTAAGCTCCTTTGTTCAACTCAGGTAGTCGAAGTACACGTAAAAAGGATGTATGATAATAATAAAGAAGGGCGAGAGATTGTCGGCAGACTGCGACTGCGCCTCTCTGTCTGTTATGAGTAGAACGTGTGTGTGTGTTATAGTGTTGAGGTAAGAATGTATGTGTGGCACCACATATATAAGAATTCCTGAATGCGAAAAATATCCAAAAAAATATTGAGTCTTGACTCACGTAGCGAAGCCAATTGAAATACAAAAAAGGTCTCACTTTTTTACGATTGTTTCAAATGTATGCTACACAGCACTCTACTAAAAAGCCGAGTTTATTTTACTGTTGACCATTTCGTGTAAATGTGCTGATGGCGGCAGTGGTAATTCTAATGACGAGATGACGACGAGATCAGTGAAAAGCATGTATGATTTTTTTGAGCAACGTTGGTTTGCTTACATTCCTAAAGGATTTACATGTTGCGTTGTGTGATAAAAAAAACTATGCATGGAGCACTCTGCATTATTACTCCCGGTTGAGTCCGTGTTCGCGTTTGTGATCTGCTCTGAGTGAGTTTCATTTTTGGAGTTTTATGGACTCATGTTGCAATGGACTTAGAATTATTGTTTGCGAAGACTTGACGATAGTGACTGCTGCGTTTATGTCTTCTGGTTTGTTGTACTTTGGTGCATGTTCTTCTACATCGTATAAATAAATGTAGATAGGGCTGATGTTGAGATTTCTGTAAAATAATATTTGTGTTGCGAGAATCTTGTTTGTATGTCCGTCGGAGCCAGAAAAAATCTCAAATTCGCATGAATTTTTCCTGGCTGTGTTATATATCGTATATATCTTAATAGGCAGTTACGAAAGGAAATAAGTCCCGCGGTGAAAGCTATAAATAATTTTATTGTAACTAAAAGACTATTTTGTAGCAATGTATATTTCTATACGGTTTTTTGTAATGATTCCGCTACATTCTCATTCCTGACGTTATTACAAGGTTAAATGTTTATTACTCTAATTAAGTTGGCTTAAGGATTTAACACGTCCACTACTAATCCGCTGTCAGTTCATTTCGAAGAGCGAGTAATAAAGAGTTTCCTCAGAAAGGCATGGAATATTCCTCAACAATATGACAATCACAGCATAATCATTCGAAGATAAACAGAGGTACCAAAGGCTAATCCATGCTACCAAAGGGTGCACCATGCCAAGCAAATCTTTAGCTAATGAATTTGAGTTAATCTCTTCATGTTCCGTGAATAGCATTTATCACGACCATACTGAGCCTAAATATATATGCCAACTTCATAATCTACACTTTGTTTAGGCAGCTCATAATCCAGTTCCGATATCAGTTCTTGAGTACCACTCGTGTACGCACATGTCGGGATTCTGCTTTACCGGGATTTGCTTTCAGTCAAACTTGATGTGACGTGCATTATCAATTTAATTTATCAACCCGTTAGAGATTCGAGGGTTTTCAGGTTTTTGATCCACAAAAAATCAAAACAGTTGGAAATTGCTTATCAGTTTTATGTGAAACTTGAAAATATTTGCAGAAAGTTTTCAGGAATTCAAATTTCGTATTACGCAAGCGTCTTAAACCGTTAAAGCTTGGATAGCAAAATATGCAAGTTCAACTTCTGAGTTTGTCATTCTTAATCTCCAGAAGAGCTTTGTCTCCATCTCGTTTACATCATTAATTCGTTGAGACACAATTGTACTGTTTACGACAGAATGCAGTTTATAGTTAATTTTATGAAGTCATTATCCTTGCGCCGTATAGTACCTGCAGTTTATACTTGATTTACTCGTTTACTTTTACTTGGAGTGTTTTTGGGCTTGGTTGTTCAGTTCAGTCAGATGAAATGGAGATCATCCGCGCACAATAAATGTAGAAACAAGGTAGCGGCTTTGCTGTTTACTTATGATTTCGGCTTGGTATGGTATACCAATACCATAAAAGATGAGAGGAATATGTGCTAAAGATAAATGGCACCTTTATACACATATTAAACTTACCCCATGCTACACAAACAACGCATCCATATGCAGTTACAAATAAAGATGAAACTACTGTGCTTCAATTTATGTTTGCATACAACCTTCTGTTGCGCATTATCAACGGACTATTATCGTTAGTTAGTCGCAGAGCAAAGCTCTTTTTACCTTACTTCCTCCTCCTGACCAAGAAGATTATAATTCAAGGAAAAAATGTGTGCATCTGCATGCGTAGGTGGAGTGGACAGGATATGTGCATAATGATAATGTGGATGAACGCAAATATGGATATGTTTAGTGAGCCAGCTCCGGTTTGGTTATGTGGATTTTATTAGAAAAACAGGAAGATCATGAAGACTTTGTCTTGGTATGAGGATGTTTTATTTTTAAGGAACAAAGCAGGTTCGACATAATTGATGCAGATGCATTCTTGATGAAATTTTCCCTTGAGTCACAATAACTGCGCGTAAGATTCTTAAAGCGATGACGTTTTTGTGCGATTTCAAGTCGTAAGAAAGGCGTGGTACAGATAAAGGAAGCCAAGGGCACATTATCTTGGGTCATTTAGTCATCTCTTTAGTTGTTTTATGTATGCAGAATCATATGCTCTTCGGTGCTGGAAAAACCAAACGTTTACATTACAGTCCACAAGTTTGACTTATTTTATTTATTAAGTTTACATTTTCACATGCAATAACCTTTGCATATTACTCCATAATTATTTTTTGTTATCATATTGTCGGCACAAAATATAAACGTATCACTGCTGGCCAACCAATATTTAATATGCAGAGCGAGGCAATGAGGTAATGTCAAGAGACGTTCGTGGCGATCCTCTTTTGGTTAAATAACGCAATCGTAGGCATTGAAATGAGGTCGGTTTCTTCATATTACGAACGTGTACTACCGTGTACCGTGAGTTACTGCCACCATGTAAAACTGGTCTGCTTAATGCATAACACAAGTATTGAATTAGATCTACCACACATCACAGAATCGTCATTATCTCATCGTTGGAAATGATTCTGCGATGTTGATTCTGGAGGATAATGTATTCATGAATGGTACCAGCACCAACTTTGACTTCACTCCATGCTGCAAGTAAACCAGTACCAAAGCAAATATTTTCATGAGCTAACAGCGCAATGTCTAACCAGACATCTACTCTAAAGCGTATTATCTCGTGCATAAGTATACGGCGTCTGTGTGTGTGCTCCATATACTATAAAACGCAAATATTCTTTTAACTGTTGATTGTAACCAAAGGCATATATAACTTTTTGCTGGCCATCAAATTTATTGCAAAGATACTTCCATCAAATATTGTATAATGAATACTGGTTGCTACTTTGGACTTGCTGCTAGTGCTGAAGCTATATGATATTGCATTGCACTTGACCACATTGAACCTTCTCCATCAAATATCTCGTTTTCAGTTGATAGGGCATGGTTTCATTGGTTTCAACCAGATCTCAATGTGATAGCAGCATCAGCTCTGAATGCTTCGCATTATGTGAAGAAAGCGTATCAAAGTTCCCATCGACTTGTCATTTCTCTCTCTCTTGTCACTTTGCCTTGAAGCTTTTGTTATATAGCCAATGACTAGGTTGGCTACGATCTGAATACAAAAGTCCATTTCTTTGGCGTGGTTGGACAGAATATGAAGTCTAGAGAATCATTTTTATAAAAAGTTCATAACGCTGGAAGAAACCTAGAATTATACCTATGGTTAAATTGATAGGTTTGTGAGTACAAAAAACCCGAAGAATTTTTGAAATTTGAAGAATTCATGAACCCAACGTAGCACATGGAGGTTTCCGATCTATTAAACCTGGTAAGACATACATACTAAAGGGATTTTCTGTACAATCAGTTGCACAAGATCGCTAATTCAATTTTAAGTATAAAATCAGTGTGGTGCTGAACAAGGAGATTGTACCCTATAAAAAGAAGAAGATTTATGCAAGATGACATAAAATTCCAGTATAGTAGTCGTAAAGAATCACTTGTTCATTTGTTCCTTTTACAGATAAGGCAATTTGCCATATTTGGGCTGACACTAGGCTTGGCTTTAGGATTCCTCATATTCACCGTGGTCGTCATTTTGTATGCGACCAGTTGGGTTGTCATTGCCGGCTATTGTCTTACGACGGTGTTGATTAGTGATGGAAGCATAGCGAGCAGACTGGCAGCGGAACAACAATCCGGAAAGTTTGCCAAAGACGGAAGATCGAGGACAATGCTAAGCCCGAGACTGTAAACCGCGATCCACGTGTGAAAAATGAGCTGCTCACAGCTCACAACTTAAAATATTTTAGCAAACTTCTAGGTTATATAATTTTAGCTCAGGATATATGTAATCCTGGTACCGTTCTTAATCCTTATTTGTTTTTTGTACCCATAAACAATTTTATATGGTAAAAATTTTGATCTGGTAGACGTAATGTATGTATTCTGCATAAGTTTTACTGATTTTATAGATCCTTATACGCTTGATATTGTACTTTAGCTGTGATACTTTCCACTGCGTACGCGTGATATCATACGCAAATAAATTTTCAACAATAAACGTATAGTTATGATTGGAACAGAAAAATTTCAATTGCAACATTTGGAAAGCTCATGAATGATTCCGGCGATGAGGAAATGCGTCTAACGTTCTTTCACTATCCTTTCTCTCCTTCTAATTGGTTTGACCTTATATTGCTGGAGAAATAATTGCAACTTTTCTTCTGTCATAATGCCTATTGAAAACTGAAATAGAATGCATATAGCATTCATGTCATATAAAGCCCAAATGACTCGGCTCAGCACACCCACGCATTATAGCTTTTTGATCTTATCATTTTCATTGCCGATGAAATAACTCGAAATGCTAGCTATATACAGTCGGTTTAGATAATCCACATTCTACCAAGGGCAATCAACAAACGCATAATGCAACCACGAGGGTTTCCCCCAATTCATCAACCAAATTCTATATCACGGACCAAATAAAAAAGGTGACAAAATGTGTCAAGAGAAAGTGTATGGCTCTGCTGCCCTGCTGCCAACTTCAGGACGTGTATTTAATCGAATGAACGTTGTCTGATATAACATCAGAACCAGGAGTTAAAAGTAATGCTTCATTTTGTGTGTACCAGCTCGGACCCAAAATGCAATTGCTTCCAAGTAAAATTTAATTAGTTAATGAATTGAAGTCAGGTAAAGTAAATACAATCAGCAAATTAATGCTGATTAATGCAAACATCAACAAAATCCATGTCATATCACATTCGTTTATTCTTGTGCAGACTTTCTAGCGCTTGAGGGAAAGGTGGAGGAATCTGATTGTGGACACGAACACCAAAAATAAAATAAAAATTGTTCGTAGCTTTAAGATGACACAACATTCTGCGATTTATATTATCGCTTTTCTCAACTTTTACTCACTTTTGGGCTTAATTCCTTTCAAAATTGGTTGGAACCAAGAAATTCAGAATTATTCCATCGCTGGTCCTAGCAAATTTCACAAAGTAACCAAACTCTTTGGATAATAAAAAATTTCCAATACTATAACACAAAATTATTTTCTATGAATTTTATAATTTTTTACTATATTTCTAACAAATTCAAGGTTACCTGCATAGTCCTTCACTTCTTCCTAATAATCTACGCCTTTACTGTGGTACGAGCGGCATTTGGAAGGCTCATCAGCGACCCTGGTGAAATCAATCTTATTTTCAACGCTGTACTGATGTGTACATACGCATTTGGGATACTTTATTTGATGAAAATATCGTGGTCCAGAACATGCAGAGAACAACTGGATGAAATACTGCAATTGCTGAAATCCAACACATCGCAAATTGGATCGAGCTCTAGCAAATGGATTGTATGATATTTAAGAAAGTATCCGCGAATTAACTTTATACTTTCACCTTCTTTCAATTCGGTTTCTATTTAACATATTTATTATACTTTTAGCACAATGCGATCCCAACCCTACTTTGCGCAGGACATTACTTAATGAGTGTGAACTACCTCTTTCCATTTACTGAAGACGCACAAACTTTTGCATCCAGCTTGATCAACCTTTCCAAGTGGATCCTTCTCCACCTTCATTGCAACAACGAAATTATGGATTCAAAAATATTAAAGTACAGCTTTCTACTGATGGGATTACTATGTGGAACGTTATTATGTTCAACAGAGTGTCTGTTGTATTGTACGAGCTTTAGTGCACATTCCCTCCGTCGGGAACTCGAATTGAATATAGAAAATGATTACCAGTGCTCGGAAGAAGAAAGAGTAAAAGTTTATTTTTAAGCCTCTTCGATGTCACATGCACTTTACATATTTTATTAAATTAAACATTCCTCTTTTTGAAGTTTATTCAAGCATTTAGAAGTCTACGAACTAAGATAGGAGCTGTCAACCTTTTGATGGGAAATATGATACTGGCCAATTACATTTTGTTCATCTCTTTCTATGCAATTGTACCAGCTTACTTAAAGTCCGAGTCGTTACCTCCGTTCGATAAGATTACAATGGTACTTTACCTATTCCTGTGTTCGTTAGGGTGGGCTCATGCAGGAGAATTTCATTATTCGGTAAAAGTGTGGTGTTTGTTATTCAAAGAAAGTATACCGTGGAGTATTATTAAAAAATCTTAATGTTCTACACAGGTGCGTAAGAGAGTCATCAAACACATAAATCACCTACAAGTGAAAGGATGCCAGCATGTAAAAGATGGCTTTCACTTGTTGATAATTCTGCACGAGTTGGAGCTTTCCCCTGTGGCGATCAGTTGCAGATTTTTTAATATTACGAATACATTTTTATGTTCTGTAAGATTGAGCTTTTACTACACGATGCTTTATTTACTATAATGACTCCAAGTCTAATAATAATTCAATGTTAATTCCATTAACTTACAGATGGGTGGAGTATTGATCACGTATTCCATTATCGTGTTCCAGATAGGGGCGCCTGCATCAGCAACAGCAGTTAATGGATTTTAATGATGGTGTCATATCTGACTCAACCGTACATTATGGCATGAATTATATTGATTGCGTATGTATTTAATTATTTGTATTCAGCATTTGTGAATCGTTTCATGTTGAAGCTACCGAGATTTATCTACGGGTTTTGCTGCATCTAATGTTTATGCCTATAATAAAATTTTAACGTTTTATATATCTACGCTCATTTTGCTCAAAGTGTTGAAAACTTTAAAGCGTGCTGTGCGATTTAAAATGGTGTCTACCAATTCAACACAAATTCATTCCAATCACTCCACATAATCTCATTGATCCCGTCGACAACCCAACCTTTATGTGACATTATGTTGTGACGACTTCCATATAGCCCATTTCATATTTCCTTTAATTTCTGTCAATTTCTTTAAAAGTTAACGTGACACACCGTAGCTTTTGTGTTGTCGTGTCGTGAATTCCTTATCTCATACTCCATTTATCCGCATCTTGTAGTGTGCCTTTGAAGTTTTTAGGGTGTTACTTTTTACACAATGTTGCGGATTACGTTGAGTAACAGTGACAGTCTTCTTCTTTGTGGGTGCACTCGTGCCGTTGTATCATTTGTTGCATTTATCAATTGATTCTCACAAAGGGAAAATGAAAACTTTGTAAATTTTTCAGAAGCTATCAAACATGAAAATGTCTCGCCATCTAACAGCACATCACATTGCCTTCATAAACTTCTACGCGCTATGCGTTTTATCTCCATTTAAACTTAAATTTGACTCAAGGTCGAGCGTCTACGTTCCCGTTCGGACCAATATACTTCATCGAACGTTATGTGTCATCTTTCACCTTTCTTCAGTTTTTATTGGTATCGCTAACACCTACGATTGTCTTCAGCAACTGGAATACGGAGCAGTGGAGATGGTAATCGTCTATCAAATGCTCAGTAGTTTCGTTTATCTACTAGCAGTCATAAGCTTAATACGTCTGTTCTGGAGAAACTCTCAACTCATAGCGGATTTAGTGAACTTCATCAACGCTTCTACGGATTCTGAAGAGGTTTACAACAACGCAATTTCTTGGAGTAGTAAGAAGGTTATATAAATATATTGCTCTTCGATCTTTTCAACGTTAAGACGAAGTATATACTTGCTTAGATACATACATTATCCTGCATTATTATCCAGTTAAAGTAAGATTGCAATTATTAATGAATCGCTCTAGTCTCAATGTCTACTTTGTATTCCTGGGGCAGTTTGCTTTCTCCACTATGCCCTCAGCTTCTTTTATCTGATTACGTCAACCAGCGTGAATGGAGCAGTTGGGAAAAATGCAGCCCTGTTGGAGAAAAGTTTTCAAGATGTTCTCTGCGTTCTCTTGAGGTTTTGCGATCTAAGTTCATCACGAACCTTAGCGGAACTTAATAAATTCATTTGTATAGTTATAATCATACAAGGTGGCTGCTTCTTTGCAGCAGCAGATTACATCGTATTCTGTACAATTTTCACTGCTCGCTGCCTGGGTCAGCAATTTCATTCAAGCGTTGAAAATTCCCCACAAGAGGTATTTATTAATTATATATTAAAATAATTCAAATGGGATAATATTTGAAAAATGAAAAAACTCAAGTGTGCATTTGTCTATTCGTACATTTTCGCAAGGTTATTGAGGCGTACAGGAAGGTGAAAGCATCCATTACGAAAATGAATAAATTGACTTGCACGTACGTTTTCATGAACTATTTATCCTTTCTCTCCTACTATCCCACACTTCCTGTTGTTCTGGGCTCGGACGGCAGCTTCGGAGAGAAATGCAGCACTGTGCTGTACACCATTGTCACACTTACAGCTTGGCTACTCGGATGTGAATTTCATAGATCGGTTAGTATACTGGAATAAATTTTCCATGTTACAGTAGATCAACTCGGTATATAAAAGCAGGCTATGTTTATACTACGATATTATTAGGTGACAGCAACAATGAAACAATGGGTGTATGATAAACACTCCCATGATGTGATGAAAGCTGAACAAAGGATCAAATTAGTAATGCTTTCAAACGAGCTGGAGACAACCCCGCTTGCTGTCAGTTGTCGTTGTGTTAATATCACTTACCCTGTGCTCTCATCAGTAAGTTTTATTAATGCTTCTTGCAATTAGGATTTGCTTTTTCGTACCTAAACATCTTGAATTCCTTGAATAATTTGCAGATGTTTGGTTTAATCATCACATATTCAATTATCATGTTCCAAAAGCAATAAAATCGTGAAATAATATTTGTCGTTGTAATTTTCCTTATAATAAACTGTAAAACCTCGAACGGAGACAACGAGGAAAAATAATTTTACTAATTGCTTGAACTATTTATCCAGTCCATCAAAGTGATTGTAAAACGCCCTGATTCCCCAGAATGAGACAACAATTTGATTACTTCATGTATATTAAAGGTTATAGTAAACCCAGTTCAATTATTTCATTCAATCTATCCCGAAAAGAATGGCTGTGGTACATGAGTACGGAAGTTCACATCAAAACCACCAACGAATTTCTGAAAAATTCTTGAACCTAATTTATGCCGCAATGGACTACGTAAAAAATCACACACCACGTAAATATTATGAGCCTTACATCGTCTCATTTGTAAATTACTTCCATATATTCTTCATGACTCCGTTTCGACTTCGATGGAGTCTTGAGAAAGGTGAATACGTTCTTGTTTCAGGGGGCATTTGGCGTAAGGTAAATTTCCTTTCTATAGCTAAACAGCTTTGTTTTATCCTCATAAAAAATGATACTGATAAAATAAATATGGTCAGAAATATCAATCACTTTTTAGCATGCTCCATATTTTTTATTTATTTTTTCTTATTCAAGTTGATATGCTCGATAATTGCCGGTGGCAGTTTTATTATCGCCCTCACCTGGCTGAAGAAGGACCGGGACTTTCTCCTAAGTGTAACCGAAAATATAACCTTGATGTTCGAATACATGACTTACTTTCCTTCAACCGTAATCGTTTGGGTCTCAATGTACAACATGTGGTTTCAAAGAGAAAAACTTAGAGAATTGGCTACTGGAATTCAACGGTCATCCTACCCATCCAGTGCAATTGTGGTACGTACGTATATGATTATATGATTGAAGCTAGCAATTAAATTAACGTAAATGGCTCAAATGTCGGTGGCATATTCCCCCAGGGGTATGGTCTTTGCTTCTTATCCCATGTTGTGATGATTTCCTATCTTGTTGAAATGGCTGGATATTCAGACACAGTAGAAAACACGTCCTATGTAATAGCGACTTTCGTCCTGAAACCAATTACCTGGCTGACGGACATGAATACTGGGAATCACTCGGTGAAAGTTACCGATTCCTTTGCTAGGCAAATTTCCCTCCCTATCGTCCTTTTCCTCCAAACTCCGTCCGTTCTTCCGGAGCTAAACTGCTTAGTCGTCGTGTTCACAATGTGGAACGTAACAAGATATTTTCACCATACATTCAAGACGGACATTTCTTTTGAAAACGTAAATCGACAAACATAAAGGAATTCAGTACTCATCTTTTCATACACTTATCTGATAACGATTTTTCTTTAGCTAGATTTTTATATATATTTTAAGGGCGTACAACTCTACAAAGAGAACAGGAATTTGTGGAAGCTTTCCAACGAACTATTTGGAGTCATCTTTCTCGCAATGCACATCTCAACAATAGCGTACTACTCTCAGCTCAAAAAGATGCTGTTGTACAGTAGCACAACTCAGTTCACTCTTTTCGCCGTCGAGAACATAGTGATTTGGGGATTAAGTAGCCATATTCATCATGTGGTAGATATATTTATGCTATTTGAAATGCAATGCTATAAATTGCTTGTATTTTATACATCTATGCCAAGTCATCTTAATATTCTCATAGACCCGATTGACTATAAGGCATTGGATAATGGAGAAACAAGACAATCCACAGTTGTCCGTCAGGGAGCAACTGAGAATTATGGCAATAGGACATGAAATTGAAACGGATCCTATCGGAATTTCATGTCACTTTTTCACCGTCTCGTATCAAACCGTTGGATCTGTATGCATTTCAAGAAACGTTGAAATTAAAAATTAGACTTTTATTAGGATTGAAGTCTAAATTAAGATTTCTGTTTGTTTAAATAGATGATTGGATTACTGATTACATACGCCATAATTATATACCAGCTTCGGGAGTAAGCCATACATTACGCAATTTAAAATTCACAACTTTGTGCGGTTCAAATAAAAGATTTATCGTCTCAAAGAATGTTTTATTAATTTTTAATACGAATATAGTTTGATAAAAGCGGCATTAATATTTATATATATTAATTTTGCAACAAGCAAAGGTAGCATCGCATTCATCCATAAAAATTAAATCTCATGAATCGGCACGGTACGATTCACTGGAGATGAGATGATTCTCTGTACGAAGAGTAATGACCTGACACCTGACGTTTTCGAAAACTGAAAGGAACATATGATTTTGATTTTTGTTGTGATGCAAAGATGATCAGTGATTTTGTAGATTTCAAAGCGGGCTCGATAAGTTTACCTGAACCATCGATAAAACACTTTCAGAAGTTGATCGTAAGATTGCTTTCAGGTGAAAGCCAATTTTAGTTTTTCGTCTTTACTTTTATATTGAATAAATTCATTTACAAATATAATATAATTAATAACGCTAAAGCTGCTATTACTTAACTGCCAACTGCTTTCCAACAAAAGATAAAATGCATCGCGTACATCCCAAAGATTTAATGGAAATTCCTCCGGAGGAGTTATCGACTCTCGAAGAGCTCCAAGAAAAGCCGGAGAAAGCCAAAGAGTTTTCCTGGAAGGGGGCCATTAATTATGTGGAAAATCGTATCGTTGGCTTATTGGGAAGGTCGAAATTGTATTTCTTGGATGGGCGACCGATTACAGATGAAGGCTTCCTACAAGGCATGACGGTGGAGGTGTGCCAAGAATATGGGTATGCAAATTATTGATTTCCTGTCGTATCGAGGAATTCTGCGAGCAGTCTTCTGTCGCAGGCTTGCAGTGGATTCGGCACAAGTTAACGATTTTATGTTTTACATTCTCCAGGCTTCAGCTCCTGGATTTAATTGCGGATTTGGTTCTACCCGTTGGATTTGAGTATCCATCACTGATTCCGTAATTTGTCCAAGATTATCTATTCACGCAGACATTCACACTTTGTTGGTATATTATCAAAATCGGGCTGACATCATAACTTGTCTCTAGATCGCTGCAAGACATTGTTCAAGATGCGTTCAAGCCGATAACAAAATTGTCTCAGAGGAAAACCATAATATGGATTGATGATGTTCACTGGAATGAACCTGAAAGTTCAATACTGGAACCGTTTTTGGTACGACGACATTTCTGGAAATAGATACAGAATGTAAGCATGAGTGTATGCAGTTAAATTGATTAATTCTTTGGTTGTAGTGTCAGTTACTGGTGAAGAATGTGGAACCGTTTCTCTTCGCCCCAAAATATTTTGATCGCGAGGTGTTGGCAATGCTTTCCGGACTGATGAAAGGTAACAGGTCGGAAAATGACGCCGTTTCTCGGGATGAAAGAATTAAAAAGGGTTGGGCCGATTTCACTACTCTCCTCAAGTTTGGTTTCCTTTTGCTTCTGAGGGGCTCACGTTGTCCACTGATTGTTATACAAATCAGTCAGAAACTGGCAGAGGAAACGACTGCTTTTACATTGCTAGATTTGGCTGAGTCGGAGGGACACAAGGTATAAAATATGGATAAAATATTATTACAATTATTGGAGATTGGAGTTAATATACTTATTACATTTAAACATATTTTAATTTCTTCACGGAACAGGTCTTGTTTCTAAAAAATGTGGCATCAGCCCCTGACGAGAGAGATGAAATAGTGAAGACTTTCATATCAAAGCTCTTGGCAGGGCCACAAGTTATCACTGAAAGTCCATCGACACAATGTATCACTCACAATCAGAGGGAAAGTGAAAGTACTGAGAATGGTGATGGTATTCTGCCTATGAATGAATGCTGTAGTATGGAAACTGGAGAGAACCCCAATAATATGCTAGAGAATATGATGTTGGATGAATATTCGGTGTCTGAATCAGATTGATGAATGAAATCTATATGCAAATTATTCACCTAACTATAATGAAAATATTGAATATATTCTGTATTTTTCTTCGGGTTAATTGATTTACTTTAAGAGATGCTGTAAACGTGTATTCGGTTGCAATTTGTAAGGTTGCAAATTGAGTATGTATA
The DNA here is from genome assembly GCA_034687055.1 of Heteromurus nitidus. Classification (NCBI taxonomy): domain Eukaryota; kingdom Metazoa; phylum Arthropoda; class Collembola; order Entomobryomorpha; family Entomobryidae; genus Heteromurus; species Heteromurus nitidus. The sequence goes on along the minus strand of JAQFZW010000073.1, from coordinate 30,511 downwards.
CGTATAATATGTGAGTTTGTGCACATTCCTTATTCCCTTTTAATTGTAATACAAACAATAGTTTCGTCAGTTAATTGTTCATTAAAATAGTAGCATACTATTTATCTCTTCAATTGCATGTCCATACTTTATTGTCAAGCAGTACATGGATTTGTGGATACGTTGAATTTTGTCATAGGATTTTCCTCATAAGCACACAAGAATTTTGAACAAATCATTCAATCATAGGTTACATGGAACAGTCGACTGAACAGGAGAATAGACCATTAATTTGCTATTGTCTGTGGGATGATATAAGAAGTCTCCCTTTTATGATATTTGGTTGCCTTCAGATTCTTCTTTGTCGCTCTGAGGTGTCTCTGTAGTAAATAGTCCTATAACGCTTTTAACCACATCGAAACCTCCTGTTATGACAGCATCGTTAACGGCAGATATTGCGTCCGAAACTCCATTCAAGCTTTTCACTGCAAATAGTTCCCCTGCATCCTCAAACATTGGCAAGTCTCCTTTAGGGTTAGCTTGTACAGCCTAATTAGCAAAAAATCTCGTTCCAGTTAATGTTAGCATTCAAATATGAACGGATTGTCATTGCTTAAGTTGTACTGTTGTACTATCAAACCCTTTTTAATTGATCGAATTCAGTCTGAGGTGGAGTGCCACATTTTTCTTGCTCATCATCCCAAACTTGTGTTGAGACAACGTGCTTGGAGGATACTCTCGCCATGGCTGACAGCTTGCTGGGAGATGCGTTAAAATTTCCTTGAGATTTTGATGAGCCCTTTGGTTTCACAACAGCAACTGCGATAGGGGATCCACAATGAATTATGTCGTCGCTTAGCCGTACTCTATTTTTTAAAGCTGAGCGAGAACGACTTCCTAGAATTTGAAGATCCACGTTTATGAATTCAATAAAACAGTTATTTTCCTTATGCAATTTTCTTACGTTTCATGCCAATTTCCTCGTTCTGTTCAGCAACGAGTCGATCATTTTTCTTTCGTAAGGAAGTCATCTCCTCGTCGTCAATCCTCAAATGGTGACTCGAGGGTGCAGCTAAGCCCAATTGGCTACATGGAGCCTTTCTTGAAGACCCTTGGACTCTGGGTTTCATGACAGTGTCGCATTCGAGTTGTCTTTTGTATCGAGTCTTCAAAGAATGAGTGCTCGACGTAGTGCAAGTTTCATATGAATTTGGCCTATCGTCGTCCACCACGTTGTTGTTGATGTCCATTGTTGATTTAGATTTTCTGCCTGTTGACTTCGACGAAGTACTTTGCTTCGAAGATGGACCAGCTTTCTGCATCGTTTCATTTTCAGCTTTCACCTTTGATATAACCGGCGTCAGTGAGATTACCGAACCATGTGTGCCGTTGTTGTTATTATCTGGCGCTTGAGGACGTTCTCCTACATTCCCATCCTGCATTTCTTCATTCCTTTGAGAAATCTCGGACTCGTACTCTGACTCTTCATTTGTGCTTGCCAAAGACGTTCCTGTTTCACTTGTCAACTCTGACTCCACATCTTCCGATTCACTTATGTAGACCGTTGGATTGTTTCTAGGAATGGATACGGTATCTTCTTCGTCACTTTCCTCTTCAGGAGAAACTGACGTTCGTTTGTTAGCAAATAGCTCTGTCCTTGAGACAACTTCGGTCCCTTCTAAGCACATGGATATGACATATTTTTAAAAATGAATATGATCAAAATCAAGGTTTGATTATAAACTCAAATGCAAATTGTAGGGCATTCATAATTACTGGAAATGAGAACCCAGGACGATGGCAAATTGTAAGCAGCATCCTTGGCCAACACTCCCGGCTCATTCCTCACGATTTTAATTTGGTAGTTGAGTTTATCGCATGATTTGAAGCTTTTAACGGTCTTCTCAGCCGCAATCAGTGCCAAACCCTTTTGCTTCACTTGGTTGAAGTTGGTCCTGAGAGAAAGCACTGGTCCCTGAAATGCAATAGTTTTCGCTTGCTTCTTAATGAGGAGCTCGTAGCGGTACTGGCCGTGATTCTGGGTGATGACGTAGAACAACCAGCTACCGTCAGTGTCTCTAACGACAATTGGGTAGAAGGGTACTTTCTCCACTCTCAATATGTTTGGGATTGTGCAAATTGGCAAGGCTGGAGCGTTTCTTGGAACGACAAGTTCCGTTTTGAGTTCTCTATCAACAACTGAGATTTGATGAGTCTGCAAATGCTCAAAGAGCTCATCAGAGCTGAGCAAAGTTCGACACACGTTGAAGGGACATTCAAACGGGGCAAATTCACAGAGTGCTTCGTGGGAACGCATTTGGGCGGATGGGAGGCATACTTTGCAGCCATGCTTGGAGAAAGTGCAACGCTGCAATGTTTTGTAAAGTAATTCCTCTGCGAAGAAATTGCGAGATTCGCCAAGTGGAGCACGACACAAGGCACAATCTGACCTGGACGTCTTGCACTTATGACAGACATTGTGTCCTGCAAAATACAATGAAAAGGGGTATCGTTATTTGCAAGGCATAAATGCTTGGAAGTGTTTAAATCGTAATATTCAATAAGCATAAATTATTGTGGACCAATGAGGCACTGGAACACTGGTGGAGTGATCACTTCATTGCATCCTGGACAGCGTAACGTTTCCCGAATTTTGAGAACAAATGCATTTTCCTCATCGGAGACAGTGAGTATACGATGAGAGGATTGACGCGACTTGGAAGATCTGGGTTTCGGAGACCTAACTCCGGATACAGAACCACGCCCACTACCCAAAGTTGAACTGCTCCCACGCGCCTTCTTCAGCATATCGATGGTGCTCACCTTAACGGAATTGTGAAGCACACGTGACCTGCTACACTTTGGAGATGCCACTCGGGAATTGAGAGATGCTGGAGAACTTGTTCCCGAACAGGAGAAAGTAGCCTTGCTCGAGATTAGCATTTTGTTTTTCCCTTTTTGTGGCAGATTCTTTATGTTTTTAGCAGCTTGCTTGGCCTTCAACTTCCCACCCGATCTGAAGTCCCAATTCTTTCCTTGGATAATATAAATCTGGCATCTTAAACGCCCATTTTTACGGATGGATTTAATAACGTTGTCCATTGTGATAAGACAAGAGCCATTTTTCATAACGTCCTCCGCAGCAACTCTCAAAGACTGAACAACGCCCCGGTACATGATTTGCTTCTCGTCCGAGAATAAAACGATTTCATACGAGAACTTTTTGATGTCCTTCTGAAGGCCTAGGCCATACGTCCAGAAATACCAAAGCCCATCTCGACTTCTTGTTGAGACTGTGTAGAACTCAACTCCAAATGCAGATATGCGCCAGGGATTGTATTCAGTTTTCCTGTCAAAGTGGTCATCAAGGATTTCCACGGACGCCTGATGAGCGTCCCCTTTCATGATCTTCATGTAAAGGATGAATGCAACGCAATGTAAGCTTATCAATCTGCTGAGTTTAAGCAAAATGAGTTTACGCTTCTTTTAAATTCCATAAAATGTGTCACCTTAAACCCATGCTTATCCAAATGCTTTGCCATTTGGTGAATACCAACAACTTCTTGACAAGCCAACTCCGGACACCTGTACGGTTGACATTCGCAGTTTTCCTGGTGCTCCTTCAATTGACTTCCCAAAAATCTTTAATGACCCACAGAGAAAGTTGCCATTTAATGCAGCCACTTTCATCGCCACCCCCCAAAGAAGACCATAAAGATTGAGTGAAATCTTGCATACGTTTTATGACAACCATATTCTTCATATTTGCATGGAAAAATCATCGAGTTCACCAGCTCCTCCGCGAAGTAGTTTCGCGTGTCACCATAATCCGACTTACAAAGTGGGCATTCCGTCACTTCATCCACACACAAATAGCAAATATTATGTCCAGCTAAAAACAGCATTATCAGAAGTTTAATGTACATTATTCATCAAATTTTTTAATTGTTCACACACAATTATGTTACGAATAAAAGATTTTAAACTCCCATACTTTCACATTGGTAAATAGGCGGAAGTAGTACTTCAAGGCAAACAGGACATTTCATATTTTCTCTGATAAGTTTCGAAGCATCCTCGCTCTTCGAGTCGCCATTCCTTTGTTTATTACGGCGTGAAGTACCTGTCGCCAACATTTTCTTACAGTCTCCCAAATCAGTCGATTCACCCTTCAATCATCAATAACCTCTTGAAACAAATATGATTTTCTACTTTTGTGGAATTTTTTGTACGAGCATTGTCTGTTGCAGTTTGGAATTTTTTGGATAATTATGTGCAAGATAAGACGATATCATTCAAATGCATAATATACAAAATGAAAATTGGGAAAGTTTATCCGATATTTCTATAGCTATATGCACGGTATACATATTATGGCGTAAATGACATGAATGGCACCAACCAAGCCTGAATCAACACCGCGTCTATCTCTGGAAGTCCACTATGCACTTCTGCTGGACGGGAAGGACCGATACGTGGATATCGTTGTGTCGTAATAATGAAATGTCGCATGACGTATATTATGCACTTGGGTAAAGTATAAAATCCTTTGTAAAAATGTCGTTGTGTATTCGTAACTTTCGTACGTATCTACACAGCGGATGTACATATGCACTACGTAGATTACGTGATGCATGCCGAAACGAAGCATGCTTCCATGAGCTTGTGTATTTTTATGAGCTGACACGATCATTGTTGAAGTAGAAATCCGGATTGTTGTTAAATCTGCTTTCACCTATTAAATTCTTATTTGTACTGGTCGGTAGAAAAATAGTGAAAGTCGGGATTATTGAGTCTAGAGTCACGCTTTAGGAAAATTGTGTTTACGAACAGTTTGCAGGTGTTGGTGTTTCTGGTTGAAAGTGAAAATTTGAGAGAAAAGCAGTAGAGGCCCACGATGAACGAAGTATTGCAAATGGTAAGAAAGTTACATTTTAGACGAAATTGTAGTTGGTAGTGTAGTGTTTCATACAACTTATCGATTTTAAAGGATGATTCGAAACAAACGATGTAATAATAACTTGAATCGAATGTTTAGTGGTTATGTTAGGTGTTCGAAATTAGCAATGATAGTTTTTGCAATTTATTACAGATGCGATATTGAATTATATGGATTCTCAGTAATGCACTTGTACGTTTTTTTGCAGGATTATAAAACATATTTGGCTACAATCGCAGCAGAAAGCAAAGATGCAATTAAAGAGCTAAGAAGTAGCTCGCAGAGGGTCTTCGATCCAGATAAGGAGCGGTGTGGAAGCATTGAACGATATGATCCGGTGGAGCATGAAGTTTGCGATGTCGAAATCGTTGGAACAGATTTCGTCGTTACAAATGTGCCACTCTTGAAGCTAAAACCACATTCTGCCTTTGTAAGTTTGAAGTTGTTTTCTCATGTTTTGTATACTTGTGCTGTAGTGGTGAACACTGACGAACTAGTAGTGTTGGATGTATGTGCCAAGTTCGGGAACTAATATTAAACGACTGAACTAATTATTGCTAATGCATATTTCTAATTTTAACAGAGGTTCAGGGCGGGCCATCGCATTCAGGTTAATGATTGGATTGGAATTGTGAACAAAGTCGAGCGCAAAGTGGTTGTAAAATGCACTAACGGGACCAAGCGGAAATTTTACGTTGACGAGGAATCGACGGGCGATGTTGACAGCTCAAAGCAATCAAACGAAAAGCTCCCTTTGTCGTTGGAGAAGAGTACTCCGGAATCGCCAGATCCATTTTCAACAATTTATGGGATACCATATCCAGGCAATCGAATTTCTTTAACGGATGACATGGAGCGGAGTAGTAGAGATAGCAGCTGCTTGTGGGACATGAAAAATTTGTACATTCAACTTGGGGGTATATTTCGAGCTAGGGAACTCGGTGAAGCCGATATTGTGAAGAAAGTAAAGGTAAGCTCGCAATTATTTTACCTGCGGACATGGCATCTTTTGTGATTAAATGGCTTTAATGCTAAACCCGCCTTTTGAAACAGATTAAGAATTTGGAGGTAGAGTGGGAAACGAAAAAGGTCGATGTTTCACTTGATACCCCTAGCTCGAAAGTTGTTATATCTTCGGCTGAGGTAGGTTATTGCAAATATTCATATAAAATACACCATGCTTTCTCCATAAATTGCGATTAATAGTTTTAAATTTTCTCACATTATACTATTTTTCTCAAAAGGTGTTGGCCCCATTGAACCAGGAATATTGTGAGGAAGGGTCCTGCCGAATATATGAATTAACTGACGAAGACATTATTATGCCAAAGACGATGTGGATGAACGAAAAGGTTCGAGTTGAGGGGGCACCACGAAATTTAACGTTTGATGAAGTTGATAAATCCGGAGGTGGCAAAGAATGGTTGCAACGAAACGGGCACCTCCGTCGTTTTGTTGAAAACGGTGTGGTTGTGAAGATTATAACGAAAAAGCGATTCGTCGGAATTCGTTGGGAGGTAGATACATATATGTCACGTTAACTTTACTTGAATCTGGAATAGCTACTAGCTTTGCTTCGCCTTGATTGCTTTCTTAACTGAAATTAAAAATTTCTCAGGATGGGAGTTTGGAATTTTTCGCGGTACCCGAAGTAAAGAACTTGAAGATATACACTCCTGATTACGGCGAAGACGAAGACTTGTACGAAATTAGTCTTGACGTGGACAGTGAAAGCGTTAAGAAAATGCCTCTAAACGCAGCTTTGTCATCGTCTTTAAAAGGACTTACGTCTAACGCTTCTTCTGATTCTGTGGATACGATCGAGCAGCAGTTAGGGAGGCTGGTTTTTGACGAATCCAACCTTTCGAGCAAACAAGACGTTGATGCTGAGGCTGAGGGTAGTAGCAGCGTTGAACAAGGTGTATTGAATTTGAGCTCGACCCGTTTGTAAAACAATAATGCACTGCCCGTTAAATGTTCAATTTTCGTTAAACAAATTGTTAACTTCGTATATTACAATTATTGTTTCAGAATGAGAATATTATTACATTAAGATAAGATTATCATTGTATGTAGTTGTTATTGCTAGTTACAATTATTACAATTAGTCTCCAGTAGGTAGGAGAGTACATTTTTTGTGAAAGGTATTACACGACATCCGTGTAATATCGAGCATTCCTCCCGTAGACAACGAACTGGATTTTGAACTGAAGTGCAAAATCCTCTTCATCGTCAGGAAGTTGTGAGAGAAGAATTAGTGGATCAATATTAATTCTGTCCTTGACAAAGTTATTGATGGGAGTGCCTACAAATGAAAATTGCGTTAGAATAGGAGGTTTACATTAGGCATGACTAATATAAAATTGTATAATGAATAAACATTTTAAATTGTATTACAAACAACTAACCTTCAGCCAGAATTAAATTTTGGTTGTGAGCATCCCAGACTTCCACATTAAACGAAGCATGTAACTGCGTCCATTGACAATGTTCTAGGATCACATGGAATGAAAATGATTTTTCATTATCATCCCAGTGCAATTCTGCTGCCCAGTTTGTTTCCGTAAACCAGGGTTCATGGTGTAGAGCAAATCTTGTGTATGCTAGCGGTTTTTCTTCATTCGTTTCAAGTGATGCATTTTTGGATTTATTTCGGTTATCAATCTTCGACAGTACTTCCTCAACGTCAAAAATTACAGTCTGCACATCCTTTGCCGGAGCTTCCACCGGGATATACTGCAACAGCGCAATATAGTTTTTGTTGTATTGAAAAATTTGAAATGGTAATTAGTTTGCTAAACACTTGTGTAAGGAATAATCTTTCGTACAATTTCAGGGTAAAGTTTATGGCCAACACCGAAGAGTTCAAGGCGAAATCTTATCCTGAACACGTTGCCCTCGGACAGAGCATTAGTGGAATTGCGAATGTCATTTAGAGTTACTACATTAGGCAAATGCATTGTGCGCCCAGTCCCATCCAAAAAGTTTACCGGCAGGGCATTAGCTGTGAATTGAAATGACCACATTTATAAATTGCAATTTATTTGCTTCAATTATGGCATATATTACGTCACGATGTTGCGTGCTGAATTAGTAAACATAATTAACTAATTATTAGTATATACAATGAGCAGTAATATGCAGGAACGGCATGGCATGACCAACCTTGAGAAAATACATTTCCAAATGTGTCCAGTACGTACACCGAAAAGCCAGCAAATAATGCTCCTCTGTTGTATCTTTCTTCAGTGAGCAGGAGATTTACGGTAATAGCGTCATTTTCATTATGTAAAGAAAACTCCCAACTGGAAACTGCTCCAATCGAATAACCAGATTGGAAGGGGATGGCCACATTTCGCAGTCCATTTCGCAAAGCATCCTCCCACTGAACTACTTGCATGTCCACGTATTGAAACTCTACTGTAGGCTGAAGTAAAAAAAATTATGCAGTAAATCGAATATAGATATAAGAACATTAAATTTAATTATCTCAATAGCCTCACGTGATGAAATTGTACGTCACGATGTACGGAGAAAAGCAGGTGCTCCATGTCCCGAAGCTATATGCATAAAAAGTAACATGAGAAAATTGGTAAATTACCATAATTTTTTCAACGAAATTCCAATCTAATATTCTCCACATTATTTAATTTTTTATAATATCCATTCCATACCCTGTTTTCCAAAATGTCGATTCTTCTGGACAATGCTGCATTTTCTGCGGATAATTCCAAAGTATCAGTGGATGCAGACGCCGTATCTGTTGTTGAGTTTTCATTTGTGACACGTTCTTGTTCTTCGCTTACGATAGCCGTACTGCTATTTTCTGTGTCTGAAGTTCTGTTAATACTTGTGTCTGTGTTGGATATTTCTGCCTTAATTAACATCACTAGTATAAATAGCAATACTGTAAAAATAACACATATTCTGCATGCACTCTTCATTTTTCCGGTCTAATGTGAGCAAGTTTGGGAACGAATTATTCTCTAATTATTTTTTAAAATTGTTCTAGAGAAAAGGATTTACTATTAACTTATGACATTGCATTTAACATACGAAAGCACGTAATATAAAATGCACATGCACAATCAATAAACATTATTAGCAGTTGGCAGGATGCAATGGAATGAAGATGTATATATAAACGCTCTGAACTAAAAACTGGACATTGACATTATGCTCGTATTTAGACGTATTAAGAAGGCAGTATCTTCGTTGACACATCAGACATGAGTCTTCATCTTCACAAAATAAACTTCATAACATCAATCCAAGAAATAGGAAATCCGTACATTTGAGAGTTGAGAGTATATAAGTCAATGAGGTGTGTGGTACATGAATTCATCATGATTCATAACTCTAATAAGATTAATAGCATTTACTTGCTCGACAAAGACAAACCGTCTACTATCTGTAGGACGTCTTTTTGAGTTCATACTTATAACACAGTCCGTATATGAAATTATCGCCTCGATTCATGCGGTGTCATATCTCATGTCATTTCTTACAGCGTAACATACATACTTAATATATAAATGAAGAAGCGACTTAAATATGACTGGGGAATGGAAATACGCCAATGAGTCACATAATGTGACACAACAAATAGTCAGAGTCATAGTCGTATCATTAAACAACATTACGAATCAGGCAAAAGCATCAAAGAGTGAGATTTCTGGTCAGTATACCAAACCATTTTTCAACGAGACACGAGGAAATGAGAGAATATCATGCTTGTAAAAATATTAATGCTCATCCTCGTTAAAAAATTACATACTATTGCCCTTTGTGTGCTAATTGGTCTGATGTGGGCTCTTGACTGTAGAGAAGAACCATAGACCTAGTATAGATGTATTATGTACTCTTGAGATGAACGCTTCTAATTTCCCTTCTTCAGAGAAAGCTTTAAAAAGGACTGAGAACAGAGAAAAGGAGTGATATTTGAATTGATCATTAATACTGGCAAAAATTGAAAAATGGATTACTTAAAAGTTGTGTTTTCATAGAAAATACGTTGTAAACAGCATTTTACAAATATTGTAACGGTTTCCGCAGCATGGTTCGAAAGGCATATTATACACGTTGTTTCACGTGAATCTGCAGGACCTGGTCGTACCTGGCTAATATCTCCATTATTGGACAGAACATGAGTTCCAATGTATTAATAAGTGGAAATTCGCGTGATATGTATTAGGATATCGCTGTTGTCATTTTTCTAAGTATTGAGGACAAAAATGATAATAGCTTAGCACACACCTTATCTGATTGATGAAATGGAATGCTGGTGGTGTAATAAATAAATATCGGAAAGACGCTGCCATTTAATTTGCACGAACACATCATGCTGAAGTATATAAATAAATGCATATTTGCAAATTACAACAAAATGTTTACCAAATAGTGCATATTTATTTGAGCCGGTTGATTATATGCTTTATTGACACAGAATATTTCACGAAAGGTGTATGCAAACAATTTGTCCAGATAAAAATGTACTTGAGAAATTGACGAATTGGCAACATATTAACAATATCCTGTGAGTGTTTTTGAATACATTCATTATCCGAACTAAACCTGGTTGGTAAGATAGGACATTCCGCACACAATTGATAAGTGTGTAAACTTTCATTACAAAATGACAATGACAAAATTTCATTCTCTCTGGAATGCAAACAGACATACGCTATATAACTATATCGAAGAAGGGTTAGTCTCCTCAGTTGTATTTCAGTTTCTCTTCGCACTGGTCTAAATTGCAGAGATCTGTCCCAAAATGAAGGTCATCGCAGCGTTAGCTTTCTTCATAGCAGTGATCTCACCAGGATTTTCCGGAGCGGTTAAGAAGCAGCAAGAGGTGCTGGAATGGTGGCAGGAAACCGTTGTGTATCAAGTTTATCCCAGATCGTTCCAAGATTCTGATGGAGACGGCACTGGAGATATTAACGGTATATATGCACCTATAACGGTGTACCGAAAAATATATATTGTGATTCTAAAATTAAATTAGCTAACGCCTTTCCCATTGAAGGTATCATATCACGTGCAGACTACTTCAATGAGATTGGAGTGGATGCTGTGTGGATCTCTCCCATTTATGAAAGCCCAATGAAGGACTTTGGCTATGATATTTCCAATTTCACAAACATTGACCCACTGTTTGGAACTTTAGATGACTTCAGAGAACTTTCCAGGGCATTTAAGGAAAGGGGTAAGCGATTTGCAGTAAAATATTATGAAGAACGCCCATTTTAGATAAGACTATAAGAGTATAAGGCTGCGACTAATGCGAATAAACCACGAACTGAAAGGTGTGAAGATTATCATGGACTTCGTCCCAAATCACTCCAGCGACATGCACCCGTGGTTCAACAAGTCGGTGAACATGGAAGGAAACTACGCGGACTACTACGTTTGGAGGGATGCAAAAGGTTTCGATGAGGAAGGTAATCCTATCGTTCCAAACAATTGGACGAGTGTCTTCGGAGGATCCATGTGGGAGTGGAATGAGAAGCGTCAACAATTTTACCTTCATCAGTTTGTAAAAGAGCAGCCTGATCTGAACTACGAAAATCATCAAGTTTGGAATGAAATCTTGGCCGCAGTGAAATTCTGGCTTGATATGGGAGTTGATGGCTTTCGAGTTGATGCTGTGAGAAGGATTCATGCATTTTAAATATTACCTTCCAGTTTCATACACACATTCCCTGAGGAATATGAGTTTAATTTCACGCACATTACTTTCTCTCAGGTACCTCATATGTTTGAGGATCAAAGATATTTGGATGAACCTGAGAATCCTAACCGAGATCCTAACTCCCTACCAGACGAATACGGTTATTATGATCACATCTACACCAATAACTTGCCACAAGTGTTGGACTTTCTTGCTGAAATGAGGCAACTTTTGGATATCTACTCAACTTCAGATGGAATTGTCCGGTACTTTAAATATGTCCTTAAATTTGCATCCTGCAATTAAATGCACAAAGATTCGTTCTATGTTTGAATTTGTTATATGGATTCAGGTGTATGATGGTAGAAGCCGCAGTTCCACTTGAAAAGCTCATGGGATATTACGGCACTGATCAGAGACCCATCGCTCACTTCCCATTTAACTTCAATTTGTTGGGAGTCCGCCCGGAAAACAACGCGACGGAAATCCTAGGACTGGTTGAGAGCTGGTTTGACGCTGTTCCCGAGGGCCGATGGCCAAACTTATTGGTATTAATAGTGCAGGCTAAACGGTAGTTTGGTATAATAATTAACACTAAAAATAATGTTTCATATTTAATCTAGATTGGCAACCATGATAATCGACGAGTACCTACTCGCTTTACCCCAGAAGGAATAGACTCGGCGAATATGATTAATCTCTTGATGAAAGCAAATAGTGTTACATACAACGGAGAAGAAATTGGAATGGAGGATCGTTGGATTAGGTAAGACGAGAAGCAAATAATTTTTAGCAGCACTTAAACCAATTTAATCATACTTTTGATGTTTTGGTACGGTAGCTGGGAAGATACAGTGGATCCTGCAGGCTGCAACATGGGACCAGACAGATATGAGCAATTCTCAAGAGATCCAGCCAGAACCCCTTTCCAATGGGATGACACTGCAAATGCAGGATTTTCCTCTGCAAACAAAACCTGGCTCCCAGTTCATGAAAATTACGTTACGAAGAATGTTGCAGCACAAAGGGAAGCAGAAGAAAGTCACCTCAAGGTTTACCAGGAGGTGGTGAAACTGAGGAAGAGAAATGTGTGGAAATATGGGGATTACAACTCCTTCGTTCTCAATGATGAAGCTGTGCTTGGTTTCACAAGGTACATAACTGACTTCCTTTCCTATGGAATATCAAATTGTATAAAGAGCCTACAATGTATATCATAACTTCTCAAAATGAATATGCTCGACTAAATTGACAGAACTACAACCGAATCTGTTGATGACACATCCTTCGTTGTGCTTGCGAATACTCGCAACACATCCCAAACAGTTGACCTTTCTCCAATTTCCGGTATTCCTCCAATTGCCACAGTCCTTATTCGAAGTGTTGGCTTTGAGAATGGGAATACAACGATCGGGTAATTTAATTTAACAATATGCGTCGCATCTCGCATCCTTCTGAACGAGCTGAGGAACGAAATTTTATATAATTTTTTTGGGTGTTATCTTGGCAGATCACAAATATCTACGAATGCAATTCCCCTTGGACCAAGAAACAGCATTGTTCTCACCTTTCCGTCCGTGTAACCCACAAAGGATGAGTAATGAAACATTAATTAGTTAAATTCATAGCTTTTTATGTATTGCATTGCAATGCAGATGCACTCTTGTGAACTATAAATACGCAAACGAATTGAGACGACATTGTATATAGTTTAATTTACATATCATCAAATTTATTCATCTAACATAACCAAACTCAATACAGAGAGTTCTAAATAAACAAAATATCACAAGTGGTGGGTAAAATTATAGTTACTTAAAGGGCCTTTTGACTGTTCTCAAAAAACAATGAGCTAATATAATATAATAGTCCCTTTTAAAGATCTCTCGGAAACTGATCTTTATCAATGAACTCAAGAAGTGCAGCCTCCCACTGATTCCTATTCATTCCATAAATTTTCATTGTGTCTCGGGATTGTTTGCTTAACACGTTCATGATGAGCTTGAGCACTGTCTCGAACACAGGAGGGGCTGAAAGGAAGAAGAAAACACAATAGCATGCATTTACTCTTTTCAAATACATTTTTGTCCCGTTGATTTTACATTGTAATTAAAGCCATTCTCTAACCATTCACAAATATTGCCTTCTCAGCAGTGCCCGGATACCTGGCTTCCATAGTCTGTGTCAGCGTAGTATAAAATGGGAGACCTAGTTTACACATGAAAGGCAACGTTATCAGAATTTTCTTTTAGAGCGAATACTATTATTGCAATCGTTTATTAGAGTTCTCACATAATAAGCATGCATGCTGTGGAATACTGTAACCGTCCATGTTCATAAGGAGTTGGAATTGCGTAATCTGAAAAAAAGGAAGTTCGTTGCGGTATCTGTTTCATAATGTATTTAACGGAAACCTACTTTAATTTTAGCCTACTTTAACATTTTCTTATTTATTTGTGAACTGGCTTACGTTACTCCCTGCATTTCTCATTTCACGAACTTTCGAGTCTGCGTCCTCAAACATTTTTGAGAAATATCGAGTCAGTTTAGGGAGCATCCCTGACAGAGCTAGCTTTCTGATGTCCCAGTCGCCAAAGCTGAAGTAGAGAACTACAATGAAAAATATGTAAAAATGTTTTTCAAAATATATTTCCCATACTTCGATTTCAACACTAAAATGTACTTTTGAGAACATCATTATTGATATGAATTAGCGAATTTTCATACTTGGATGGCCTTGCTTATCGACAGTCTCTAATTGATATGGGAATTCTGTGTCCATTCGTGTCCAATCTTCTTCCAAAATTGTATCAACTTTCTGGTCTGCTCTCCACTTGAGACTCTATGGAGCAAGTAGAGACGTTGGGTTATAGACATGCATTCATACAATTTCAGACGGAGTATTATCTCACACGAACGATATTCATGAGAATTGAGATAATAAATGCAAAGAAATTCATAATGAATATCTCTGGAAATTAAAATACCTCTCTTAGAAGGGTCTCGGCTTTCGGCACATCGTAGTCTTTTGCTGAAATAGAATAAGTCGCAATGTAAATAACAGCTTCTATGCTACAATTCGCATATTTCACGTGTAATTTTCATATTGGTGTGTTGTAAACCTGTAAGCCATCTTAGCAGATACACATCCTCGCTCATGAAGTCGTCAGTGAGATCATCTTTAACTCGTTCCCTTAACTAAAGACAAATATAAATGTGTGTTTAAAAATTATACGGAACATTTATGCATATGAAACGCATGTATAATTTACCTCTTCGATAGCTGCCTTTTGTGATGTGGTAAGATCAGAAAGACTAATGGTCCACGAATTCACTAGTATAACGCTAACAGCTACAAGCAGCGCTGTGATCCAATAATTTTTCATGATTACCATTGCACAAAAATTACAAACTGTTTTTAATTTGACACGAAGCGTCTTCAAGTGCTTGTCTTTTTACATTTATATAAAGAATGAACTTAAGCAGAGTATAATTATTGTTGTATAGTGATTAGGCCAACAACTTAAGTGATATTTTGACTCTGCGAAGTGGAGCTTGAGTGTACATTTCTCTCTCGAAGTTGAAAAGTGACTGAACGCCGAATTGAAGTCTTCCGTACTTTTACAGTTCTTCTTACGACAGTATGCATGCATAAATAATGATATCGTATAACGAATGACTATATCGAAATTGCTACAAATTCGTGTACGCAACTTGATCTCGTTTATTTCAAATTCTGTGTGAAATGTCCACCAACATGACTACATGAACTCTTTTAAGAACAGAAGGTATTTTTCCGACGACAACGTTTCATGTGAATTGCATCTTGCACCGCAGTGCACACACCGCTCCGCTGTAGTAAATGAGCATGCGTGAGTTATACAATCATCCTTTAGTTCTTGTTTTCTTAGCGTAACCCTTCAAAATAGAGGGTTGCGACTTGTGACAACAAATTGCGTGCAAATAGTACTTCTAACTTGTTAATCAATATGAACCCTAATCTTCTCAACACTAGTCTTCACTTCGCGTTCTTGTTCTTGTATTTCGTCGAAATTGTATATATGTATACTTTTATGGACCACGTGCAAATAATGCTTTTATCTAGCCTCCTTCGAAGTCCCAACAAAGATGGAAAAGTATGTCGGGAAACAGGTTTCTGTGCAGATCAGAGGCAAGCATTATTTTGGTGCTTTTAAGCTTTCAGTACAAAGCGCACTAATGAAAATAAATGAAGATGACACATTATGGAAGGCACCCCAACACAGATACACCGTTTCACTGCATTTACTTCATTGCGGGTTAGGTTTGGGTGTACTCGTATAAAACTAAAGTGGTCTTATTCAGAAGAAGAAGGAAAAGTCTAAAAATAATCCTGTCAATAGAAGTAGATGTGTACCTGTAGACATTCACCATATTTGTAAGCAAAATATATATGAACACTTTTATGATTGACCTCTAAATGATTACGTGAAGGACAAATTGGATTATAAACCAAATGCCCTTAAAAGTAAAGATGACACTTTCGTGACCTAGTGTGACAAAGGACGGTTTGGAGGTTGATGCTGCGCTAACAAGTAACAAAGGAGGTGAATGTGAAGCTGTTTACACCTCCCACACGTGCTTGCTTATGTTCTCAGTTCTCACGAAGAGTGTCACTTTGCAATGTCTCGCCGTAGTGAATTACACGACTTATGCGAATTTCATCAAAGCTCTTCTTACACTAGAAATTATAGTGCGAATCCGCATTACGTAATTAGATGACATTTTTTATTTATATTAAGTGTGCGCTAATAAGAAACATGCCGGCTAAATATAATTTACTCAAGGGGTCCTTTTATGACTCTAAAGAAAAAAATAATCAAGGACAAAATTAGCATTAATGACAGTTGGAAGTTGGTTATTGCGGTGGTCACGTTGCGACTGTGCCGTTCGGAGCTGACTCAGTTGCATTTGTTTTAGTTGAGGATTGGCCGATCTGCAGTTGCACAATCAAGACCTGATATGTTATGAGTGCACTGGCAACCTTCAAAAATGTTAATTATACACGATATGGAGAATGGTGCAATAATGGTCCATTTTATAGAAGCCGAGCATGTGTATAAATATATTATGTTACTTACAGTTGCAACAAATGCTTGGTTAACCAAGAAGTAGCCATTGCCGGAGATTCCCACATTTGCTGAAAATATCTGGCTGCGAAAGCGTTCCAACTTATTTTTAAAGGGAAACAAGATAAATATTTGTTCATGAATGTATTATAAACAGAACGTCATTGTATGTGCATAAAATGTCGGCTTTGGTATACCAGATGAAAAAATGTCTCATTTCGGAGTACGTCAAGATTTGCCCTTGAAAAGTAGAGAACTCCTTCGGTGGTAATGGAATGAAAGGCAGCGGCCATGCAAGATGTCAAAAATATTCTCACAATTAAATATAGAAACTCAAAGCTCGCTTCGAGGACAACGACAGGCCGTGGGCTGGAAAAATCCTCCGAAAGGCCAAGGTGTACTCGAGCGAACAAATAAATAATATTGCAGACAAATACCACTATTGTGATCGAATTTAGCATTTTTGTTGTCTCCTACAAGAAGAAAATATGTATTTTTATTTTTCATTGATAAAGTTGAAGTTGAAATACCAGTTGTTAGAAAAGCTAATAAAACCTTGATCACTTTGACCAAAGCCCAGTGCAACTGCCGCAGATTTTCCAGAGATAAAGTGTGAAGATTTTCGGCATGCTCCGTGCATGCCAAGTGTAACACTTTGTTGAAGCGCTGGAACTGATATCGCAACGAAAATGATGTGATGAGCAGGAGCATATCGCCGAAAGCCCATAATAATTCCAGGACTTCACCTAATCAAGTTCAAAAACCTAATTTTTAAATAGATACTATCGTTTTTTCATCACATCATTTTTAAAGTTGACGATTCTTCAACTTGCTCACCAAAATACAAAATGAATATTCCAACTTGCTCACTTTGCAGCTCATCTATCGTATAAATACCTGAGGCGATGACTAAATACTCTGATGTAGGTGGGCGATTGTTTTTCTCGTATTCATACAAAAAATATAATGCTGAGCCAAACATTGCGACCAAAACGTAGGTAATGGTCATCGTTGTACACTTCCGAATGAATCTTGCATGTTGTTTGGTTGTCTCACTGGTCATTGCCATCTCCTTCACCAATATGGAGCCCTTCTCCCACTTTTTTTTGTTTGTTATCTGCTTTGTTGCTGCATTTTTATAAGAAAATTTTTTCGTCAATTAAAACATTAAAAAAGAAGCGAACTCCACCACAAAAGCACCATTATAGCATTTTAAAAACTATGTGTGCCTGTTACCAAATATATGCTCGTAGTACTTCAAGTGAGCTTCCATGCATCGCCATTGCTGAAATACACGAGGAAAGTCTCGACACTTTATCATGCCAAACATTGTAGTTCCAAAAATGTGAAAATGATAGCACATATCTTCAATAGCTTGCACAAAGTTTTCTTCAAAATCCTTCGTTGATGCCGCTGATGTATCTAAAATTGACTCTCGCACAAAGGAAGTAATTGTGCAAATTAAAAAGAAGAAATTTGTGGACATCGTGTAGAAACAATATAGAATTGGGAAATAGGTGTGGACCAGTTTCAGACAGGACCGTTGCCCTTCCGTTGGACCGCCAGAGGATGTAACAACAATCCCGAACAATTTACCAACTTTAAGTAATGTCGATATTCCTTTCTCGAATATGGATGCAGATGAGTATATTTTATGCATATCAAGTTTTCATGGATCCACTAATTATTATTGCTCTGGATCTATTTTACTGTTTGCATATCTCCTTTTTAACTGTCCAGTGCACTTTCACACTCATCGTCTCAGACTGATGTAAATAAATGCTCGAAGAAGCATCCACCTGGCTAATCAGTGATGTCCTCAATAAATAACGGTAATGTGAGGTGGCTTTTTTGTGTTGTCTCATTTTCTAAACTTTATTTACATCGTAGCCGCTATCTGTACTTAATATCTGGACCTAGTATACAGTTGGTTGGGTGCACTTTATGGGCAATTGCTTCGAAATGAGAAAATTTGAAAATAACTTCTGCATACGTAAGCATCGATGTGTAGAGAACGAGGACACACATAATATTGAGAAATAGACCGTTCCACAGCATTTCATGGATGTGAAGTTCTCCCGTCGCGAATATTATCGCGTTTGGAGGGGAGGAAATTGGGAGCATGAATGCATACGAGGCTGCTACCGCTGAAGCCATTGTGAGGTAAATGGGATGAATTTCGAGACGACAGGACTGAAAGATTAGCGGATTAATAATTAATGTGATATTCCATTCATCTTAAGATTGATTCACAAAATTTTCATTACCAGGCTGAAAAGAACGGGAAGAAGGAGATTGGCACATGCGGTGTCTGGAAAATAAACATGAAATGCGTAGGTTTTAGGCACGATGTAATTTATGGGAAATCCGAAAGGAAAATTAAAACGTTGGATATTAAGGTAATCTTCTTTTCTTACTCGACGCGAACTCAGTGAAAAGACTGGTAAATGCAATCACGATGATTAGGAGCACATGCTTCGGCAGGTATTTCAGATGTATCAATCCGTCTCCGATATAAGCTGAAAGCCCCGACGCATCTGAGGCGTCTGCGATAGCGTATCCGCTCCCGATGAGAAGGATATATCCCCCTTTGTAATGTCCAATTAAAATATTTAATTTCAACTCTAAACGACGAAATTTTGTAATTAATTAGCTTTTATATTTTGTAAAGTATGACAAACATGGGGCATTGGTGGAAACAAACTTCCAGTCCAAAAGAGCTTCATATTTTCCTGGTGTTTGAGAAGGAGAGTATTTACCTGACATGAAAAGTATTTAAGATTACCAATTAGCCATTATGTTTATCAGACAATTTGGTGTAGGAAAAAATCTGTAAAACATATGTAACCACTTTCTACCTCCGCATCTGACGAAGGACCAGTCTTTGGGAATAATGAAAAGAAGAATAACGCCAAACATTGCAACTGTCGAATCCCCATTATCAGTGCTGGGATCGATGGCATCCCACCCATTAAATAATTGAGGATCCCTCAGCAGCCAAAGTGAGACAACGAGAATGAACACAACCAGAACTCCGATTTGATGAGCAGAAATTGGACCAAGCTTTTCATACTCTTCATCCAAGTACTCCTGCATTTTTTTCCGGTCCTTGAGAAACTCATTTCGTGCTCGTAGCCCTCTAAACCCGAGGTATCTCGAAACTAAGAATAGCCACGCAATCAACACGTTCACAATCAGCGGTGGCACATTGCAGCTCATCCATGTAAAGAAAGTGATCCCTACCAAGTTCTCGTTCTTTTCTAGCTTGTAACTTTACAACAAATTAATGAGTGTCATGTCTTACAAAATGAGTTATTCACTACCTTAAATGTGCATAAAATTAATATTAATTTGTACCTACTTTTTCACAAGCTCCTTAAATACCTTTATTGGACCAGTTCCTATCAACGAACCTGTTCACCCCAGAAAATTTTCATCAGTAAAAAACTTGAGAACTTGTTTTATGTTACATGATTTTGCTTATAGTTTTACCTGTTCCCCCAATGCTTGTTCCATACGCCACCGCAAATAGTAGCATCTTCCTTATGTTACTCTGAAGTTCCACACAATCACATCTAAGAATAGAAGAATAGTCCATGTACTTCTTTATACATAGAAATAAATTTTCTCAAATTTCCACAAAAATTAGTACCTGTCAGAACCCTTTCTCTCCCCCTGTTCAGTATCATGATGCCCATGCTCCTGCTCCGACCCCTGGGCTTCGCCTCTTTTGTCGAAAGTAACTGCTCCAGCAACAACGCCCTCTTGAATATTATCCAGACTGTGAAGGCGAACACGTTTAAGTGACGGGGATGAGCTCACTGGGGGTAGCTCATTTGTTGCATATACAGAGTGGTTGCTTGTTTCTCCACTGATACTCGTTGAGCTCGCTCTTTCCACCGAAAATCCTGAATCTGAGATAGACCTCGAATCTTGACTGCTACTATTTGAAGAATTCGTTGTACTCCCTGAGCCTGATAAAGAGTGGGGAGATATGGTTGTCTTCGTGTGACTAAACGTAGACAATTTCCTGCTGCTCCTTTTTCGCTGAATCCGACTTCCTTGTAATGCTGAATTGGCAAATACTATTGACTGTCGTCTCCGTCCTGTTGTAAGCGGATCGCCAGTAAAATGTGCTTCTTCTTTGGGAGCGTCCTCGGCGATTTCGTCGTGCTCTTCCTAAAATTCATACGTTCAAACAAATAATATTCCGGAGAATTTTCTAAAAAAAACATGCAACAGCAAATTGTTTTTACCCGAAACATTGCTGTAGTCAATGCAGACACGATGGGGATAAACATTGTGCAGCAAGACGTGTCCGAAATCCACATTGATAAAAATGCCGTGATGAACAGGATGGCAAGAGTGATTCTGCGTTTTACACAAAATTAAAAATTTAGCGTGTGAAGTTGTGAAATGTAGTAAGCAATTAATTTAATTATGATACGTCAGAAGGATTATGTACTTTGCAGGATTAGCTCCAAATATTCTAATAACAGCTAACGCTCCGCGGATATGGAGATTACTGTATTCGATAGCCAAAGCCAGTATTATTCCGCCCAAGAAGATCATATTGGATTCCTTCATGTAAGTTTGTGAAATGGTGGCTATTATTAAAGTTATGAAGTTAGTTATTTTTGCATAGATTTGAACCGAAAATTAACACTTAATTTAAGAATTTAACCCACATGCATGTCGGACACCAAGAAAGGGGAAGAGTACGAGAGGAAATAGTGACGTGATAGCCAAAGGGATCACTTCGAAAATCCAGAAGATTGCCATAATAAGTATCACGTATGCTGTCCTATATTTCTGCAGAAAATCAATTCAAACACAAAGAATAATTTTGAAACTTTAAATGCATTCGTATGACATTTTTTGTGATTAATTTTAATCTCACTAAATTTGGATCCAGACTAGATGATCCAGACGTTGTTTCTTCCACATGACTTGCGAACGCCCAAGTCATCGGAGATAAAATTATAGGAATCAGAATAGCAGCAAGGAACCTCCAAAGATGGCGAAATCTTACTTTCACCTCCCGAGAGCATCCTTGTGTAAACATTTTGACTTCTGAAAATGTATCGATTCTAGTCCAGGATTTCAAACAGTCACATTCCTAATTTGTCGCGATATGTACAGCGAGCGAAGGCCTACACTGGAATGATTATCATGGAAAATTGTAACACTTGCTTGAATACAGTTTTTTGCAAAAGTCACGTATACCAAGTTTAATGATGGGCAAAATAGCAACGAAATAATATTTCACCTTGGATAATCCACGAGTAAGTTGGGTTTCATTATGTTTTTAAATCCTATTTTCTCTCTCATGAATCCAACTTTATTTTTAAATATACTGAAATTTCCATTTCAATTATGCCTTTGTGCACCAACCAGAACCAGAGCTCTATTCTTTAAAAAACCATGCATAAACCTTACACAATGTTACTTGAGTAGTTTCACTTCAAGTTGGTCTTTAGTGCAGACGCTGGAACAGTCTCACTGCTCAATTTTTTGCCAATTCACTTCGCAATTTCTGATTTACAAGTTTCCTTGACATGTGGTGTATCGGTTATGTTCAAATAAGCTTCAATCGCGAGAAAAAGTTCATCCATATACCCCCTAACCCCTATCATTCCATGAAGTTATCTCCTATCTGCGTCAGTTTGCTTATTTTTTGGCTGGATAGTAAAAGATCATGAGATATTCAGTGTTTCACATCTGCCACCTTGAATGACAAAATCTGCATTGTTATGCGAATTGCTCGAGTGTGAGACATATACCTACACTCTATAAAAAGTCAAACATTTTTATGTTTCTTAGAACTAGGAACTATGGATTGGAATATGATCACAATAAAACCATTTTTTATGATATCTAGTAAACACGCGTTTTGATTTAACGATCCGTTCCGTTTCACAAAAAACTGGATATTCCCACAACCATTTTTATTATAAGTATACATTTTTGAAAACATTATGTAAAGATAAATCCATATTTATGGTGTCCTCCTAACATTAAGTACACAGCACATATTATTTGAGCAGACACACCTGTACCAAGTACCACCAACCACCACCCAACATATAATGCCAATATTAAACTTGTTTTTTTTACATATTTTTTTGTAAGTGAATCTTTATACATTGTAATTAGCACTCTGCAGAGAGAGTTGAATGGCTCATATAAAGTCATGATTCGTCATAAAATGTTTGAAATAGAAAAGGAATGATCATTTTGCTTCGTTTATTATACTGTCAGCAGATGAGTTGTCTGCAATCGACAGAAATAGACATCTTGTTTATAGTGTTGCGTTGTGGTGCGCAGTGGAACTGTCTTTGTTGTCGGAGGGCTTCTCTGGTTGTATAAAGCAAATGGTATGGTACGGAGGTGGAGGCAATTCTTCCGAAGTGCTTTCAACAGGAGGAGGAGAAGGTGGTGGTGGAAATACAAATCCAGCAGGACCCAGTCTTTTCCCCCAGGGGGAAGAGTCTCGACTTCGACTCCTTCCAATAATTGCATTATTACTATTCGGCTCACTAACGATTGTAACTGTTGTTGTTGATGTGGGTGTTCCCTCAAGCACCCCTTCTTGTCTGGCGTTGATGTCCTCATTGCCCTCATCATCTGAATATGTGATACAATACTGAAGAAATCTGTGTAAGAGAAGCATAAAGTCTCAAAAAAAATTCCTTAAACATGACTTCAGAGAAGAACTTTTTTTTCGAAATTTAGTAAAAAGAGAACTTACATGAAACAGTAGAAGCATCCCATAAACAAAAGAATAATTCCGACAGGTACGAAAGCAAATAAGAGCACAATAAGCAATAAATCAATCATATGAAAAAATATTCGTGTAAAAATGCGTAGTTGCAACTAGGTACGTTATTATATCAAGGTGTCATATATCGATATTGGAAAATTTACAAATCATTCATTTGCTTTTAATTTTGAACTATGCACCACGCACCACTAATTTCACCTCTCCGCGATGAATAAAACGGATATTGTCCCGAAATGAAAAGTGCATTGTAGTACTTTTTTACTTATATATCATGGTATCATCTCACAACAATAGCCTTATTCCCTAATCCTTCCTCCGTACTATTCCGATGGCTAATTACAGTCACAATAATAAACAGCCGTACAATGTAATTGAGCATGACCACGTAGTAGTACTTAAATGTAAAAACTACTAATTAGGATCACTTTTACTACTCGGGGGAAAATGAGCTGTACGAAATAGTGTGTGCAAATATGCTTGTTGTTGAGACAGTAAATAAAAAAAGCTTCACCCGAAGAAGAAGAAAATATAACGTTATTATTGTCGCATGATAGTGTGTGCGCACACGCTGAGTGAGGAAGAAGCAATAATGATTGTGTCTTTGCAAAAAATAGTTTTACAAAGATTCCATCCATCCATCCTTTCCTTTTCTTCTCGATCGTCTCCTCTCTCATCTCAATACAGTCTTGAGAGAGAAAAAAAGTTTTTGAGCATATATCCATCCACTCATCGCGGTGTGCATATCAAAAATGAGTAGGGGAACTAAAGCAGGCAGTCAGCAGCATATTATGCATCGTTAGCCTTTCACAAGTTCGTTGATACTAAAAAAGCACAAGAGTTTTATAATATAACGATAATATGTTTTACACTCGCTTTGATAACTGCTATATGCCGTTGAGAAAGTAGGCACCCTTTTCCTCTTTCTTCTGAGACGTGTGAGCTGCTTTTGGAAAATTTATAACCGATATTGTAACTTAAGTGCAAAATGTTTATGCACGATAAAATTTCATTGTCTTCAATCTCCTTCGCGTAGAGTATATAAAATGAGCAAACACAATAGTTGGGCGTTCGTAGACTGTGTACTACATACAAAAAGAGATGTATAATGCATATAGTTTATATCTTTGTGATTTTTGATAGTGAAAAAGAACTGTTCCAATTTCCAATCTTGAATCTTCAGTTGAAGGAAATAGGGATTTTCATTGACATCTGTTGTTGAATCAAATACTTATCCTGCCTCAGTGTAAAATATAGCAGTATATACCTATTTCCCACATCTTATCTTCCTTTTCCCCTTTTTTATCCTTTCGAATTGAGTTTCCCACACGAGCAATAAATATTTCAGTATTAGCATTTTCTCTAATCGTGCGAGAAGGATATACACGGACATTTCCGTACAAAAAAAAACTCTTTCTCTAATTCCTCAAATGCTTGATTGGGATTGAGTTGTTGTTTAGTTTCGAACAAAAAAAGAAGAATTCTCAAAAAAGAGTTTTCCCCTTGCTTTTGTCGCCTAAAAGTTTCATCATGGAATTGTTATTTTTTGCACGTTTGTTCCGAATCGATTGACAGAAATTATAATGTAAGTTTAAGCTTCCGTATATTTTCCTGCTGTAAAATGTAATTTTAAGTGAAACTCATTTGAGAGATGTGAGAAAATTAAATGAGATCAGGAAAAGTTTTTGTCTTTTAATTGAATTCGTGAAAATCTAGTTAGGGAAAATCAAAATGAAAGGAAGTGTTGGGAGAAAAAAAAGTTTTTTCTCAGAGGTATGTTAAAGGTCCAGAAATAGATACCCATAAATCTTGATTCTTCTCTCTCTTTTTCCTCATTCAACCCAATATGTGTTTGGTATGTACATGACTCTACATTATAGCAGCACGAACAGTGTCTTCTCCACTCTATCACCACCACGCACACATGCAAAGCAACATAATATACATTTAAATTCCCCTAGATTCTAGATGCCAGGGAAAACACTCAGCGTGCAAAAGCGTTGGAAAGTGTTGGAAACAACATACAAAATGGTATTGTGCACGTATCCAACTGAAAATTGAAGCTTAACATTTTATATACTCGCACTCTTACATCACACACGTTTGGAAACGGCGAGAAGGGAAATCTAGATATAAGGGAACGTCTTATCATGACACTTTCTGCCACTTCATACTCGTGTAATAGTTGTTTATTGTAACCTTATGACTATATTATGTTTCATTCTGTTCCAACTTGTAGCTCACAAATCAAAGTCGTTGCAAAAGAAGAGCGTCTTCCTCCTCTCGAACTTTTTTCTCAGGATAAAGGAAATTTACTTGGTTTATGTGCCATCAGGAAAAGGAATATATATTTTGTGCTCGGAGCTTGACAAATGTACTTTTACGTTTGACCTTCTTTCTGCAATTATTTGCATTCTCATATTGACAGCACTTTTTCCCCGAATGAGGTTTCACTAAATTTTATGAGATATTAAGTTTGTTTATCGTGACGCTCACTCCTCGATCGTCTCTCTATCCCAGAGGTCTGTTTAGCGCATTTCTCCCCAACGCCCAACCGATTTGCGTTGGTGTAGAAAATATGTTCGAACAAGTTCATCTGTTCATGCTGCATCAGACAACTGCAGACAAGGAACCTAATGAAAACGGCTTGATGGCATTGGCAGTGATACATGTAGCGTGCAGAGTTAGACACCAGACCAGAGGTATGCTCATCATGTCAAATGAAATCATGTTCCAGAATCAAATCAACGTTTTAAATTAAGGCGACCAAGACCAAGCTGATGTTGTTTTCAGCTATGCAGCTTCTTTGCAAAAGCATGTTTTATTGGAATGGCTTGATATGGGCGTGTGAATCACATGAGCGCTTTTTCAATGTCATTTCCAATTCTTATCGGTACTGACGACGGGACTGGGGAGGATCTCTCAAGCCCAAGCAGATATTGGTAAATCTGGCCGTTCTGCATTCCTTTCGTCGACATTATGCCACATCCTGTTTTTCTTGATTCGGGAGGAAGCAGAGATCAGGGATAAGAAAAAAATAAGTTCTATATAGAACATCATCAGACATTGACAGCAATAATGATGACTTTTACAGACCATTATCTGAGATCCACAAGTTGACACACAATCACAATAGAGAAAAAAGTATTTTTGCACACTTTGTCCCCTCATTTCTCTCTCTCCTCTTCGAGGAGACAACTTTCCGAAATAAAGTGAGAAATTCGTGTATTTCTTGGATGGCAGCTCGTAAAAAGAAAGAAATAGAGGTACACAAACAGGAAATATGAGAGTCATCTACAATCGTTTTTTGTGGTTTTTTTTTGGCAACACACGCTCTGCGGAAAATTAATGTGTCTTCTTGAAGCGAATGAAGCATAAGTTATATGCTGAGCGTGTACAAAGTAGACGTGGAGAGAATTGGGAAAAGATGAAAATGAAAAAGCTTTCTGGTTAGTTGGCCTGTCATAAATAATCGAATCAGTTGGATGAACCGTGTCTGGAAGCGTAATTACTAGGCAAGGCTGGGTACCACGTTAGCTTTGGAAAGCCTACGAACAACAACTTTTTTTTAAAAAAACAAGATACAATGTCCTATAGTATACTTCATCGTAGGTGGCGGTTGACGACTTCTTTCCACTCGCTGCGGCTCTGCTTCTGAACGTGTCGGGAAGTTTTTTAAAAAATGACACGTACTCACTTCAGCTCAACTGGGAAATGAGCCGCATTTGGCAAAGGAAGCTGGGAAATTCATAACTCATTATTACGCTGCATTTCCAAACTCCACTGTGTATGTATGTGCACTTAAACTGACTTTTATAAATGAATCACAAAACGAAGTTTTGCTGTACGTATGATGCTAAGATGTCAATAAGTTTTCAAGCGAGCGGATGTTGACAAACGTGGGCCACCCATGTCTTATGAAAATTAATCATGAAGGAATACCTCGTTAGAGCGTCTAAATTACATCAAGTCATTATTATCAGCGCTCTGAGATGAAGTACACAAATCTTTGACTTTGACAGTTCCAAGTGTGATAACGATGTCATCATGAGGAGAGATGATGATGATGATTTTGGGAGAGAGAGAGAGTGTTTGAAATGTGTATAGTTTAATGACATTATCATTACACAACCATGCCTAGGCTAGTGACCTTCGATGATCTTTGGTAATTATATAGACCTTATCTTGAAAGTGTTTGAAACGGATAAGCGATGTCTATGAATCCAAGTTTTCAATGCCACTCCAAAGGACACAAATCAAGGTTAGTACGGGCCAAAGTGTAAACGAGTCAGTTTACTTGAGAGAATGAGGACATAGTCAACTAGATAAAGATTGCGTTATTGCGAAATGTAAATTTAATTTGTACATTTTTTCAAGTTTAAAGAAGTCGAAATATTTTGCGAGTTGAAATATGTTGGAAGAAATTTTTGCTATATTGAAGCGAGGGATATAATGTGAATAAGTTTAAGCCGCGTAAACGCGTATATAGTCAACAGCCATGGCGGCGTTTTCGCCGCTCCAAGAGGGAGACCAAGTGCTTCTATTGTCGAAGAAGTCCCGGTAAACCTACAACGGAAAAAAATGAAATGTTTCCTCATGTACAATGTTTTAGGGTATTTCTGAAAACATCTTGTAAAGGATATAATGAGGGCGTTACCGCGTCACTTCCACCCCATGGTGGGGGTGGGGATGAATCCTTTGGGAAGTATGCTCCTCCAGCGGCCACGTTCAGAATAAAGTGAAACTGTAAAAATCAAGACAAGCCAAAGATGTATAAACTATTTAATAACTGATCATCTTGATTCTTTTTGGTAGGAAAGAAATTATGGATTTACGTTTTCATCGAAAGGTGCCATTTTCGGATTGGTTCCATTGACCCATGGATTGCTCACTTCATTTTGTGGGAAAGCACCAAGCTGGAAAAAGCCTCCGGCAGGTGGTTGCACAGTTTTAATCACAGTGCCATCAACGATAAACTTTATCGAATCTGAATACATCCAAAAAAGTATATGCAAAATGATGTGTAAAAAATAACCTAAGCATTCCTGCATTAGATTAAACAAAGTAGCAACAAACCTGTATTCCAAATAACTTCGTAAAGATGGAAGTCTCGATCATATCCTTGATCTGTGGCAGTGTTCTTCTCTCCGTGCGCAGCCCAATATCCATTGTAAGGCCAACGTGGGCCAAAATGCAGAGTAGAGCCCATTTGCTCAGATCCAATGTTGACTCCGTTGGAATTAAACAGCTTCCTGTTTCCTCTAGTTTCGACAATGTCAATCTCCCCCGATGCTGGCCAAGTGCCGTATTTCAAGTCTTCGGGAAGGAGCCAAATGGCTGAACGCAGATTTTCAAATTAACATGAACACATTTATCTCTGGTTTGGTACGATTTTTAAGTTGCGATTTGCGATCATGCACTAAAGTAATTAGGTTACCTGGCCATGTCCAGTCTCCTGAAGGCATGCGAGCACGAACCTTGACATGTCCATATCGGAAGGAAAATGTACCCTTTGTTCTCAGACGCTGGCTAACGATAGGATTGTTGATGTATGGATAATTGGCTTGGCGAGAACAACCACCCGAGTCGGTGCACCTATTTATTTTTAATAGTATTTTGTTAGTATAAATCCTGCCATTGTTTAATTTCTATCTTTGTCACTAATTACCCTTCCAAGTTCAGGTAGCCATTGTATAATTTCTCGTAGTTTCCACCGAAGACAGTGTCGAGCGATAAGGTGGGTCTGATATACAGGATACCATCTCTGACGTACGCGTTATCACCATAATTGGCATACATTTGAAACTCTCCATTCTATATTATCAAAGAATTCAGTAAAAATGAATACCAGGTCCAGGTGAGTAAGTTGATAATTGCTGCGTTTAAGTACTTACTCCGCCACCACTGATGCTGATCTCATTCTTCCATTTCGACTTGTCCAGGGAATCAAACTCCTCCTGCCAAATGATATCTCCTGAGGTGAAAGTTTGACTTTCTTGGTTTCTCCTGGTTGGAGAAACGGCTATGGATAAAATATTAGCAAACGTTTTTACAAGGTAAAAGTTCAAGTAATTTGCTGACATTATTTTTCAAGTGTGATTTTACCCCCAAGAGCCATCTCGGTACTCAAGAATACCGAAAATATAAGAAGAAATGGACTCATTGTAACTCTGCAGGCGACAACGCTATGCCTATCGTATTGGTCAGACTTTCACGGGAAAACTAGCTTCAGATTACGGAGGAAGTCGCGGTTTTATGCAGAAGCCTTCGAGATAAATTTTTCTGCAGAGCAATAAATATGAGTGCTTACTAGTATAACTATAACAGAAACTATTAAGTATTCGAACTCAAGTGATATATTGTATTCATAAGTAAGACAAAATTCTAATGTGTGATAGAGTCGATGTATGTGTCACAACAACATCCATATCTACATCGGCATCAGCATCATCACAGAAGCTGATTCCAACTTTTTTGTACATATTTTTATATAAAACATCTCGTTTTAATAAATTGCCAAACCCAGTAAAATATAAAATATCAAATACATTATGTATACAATCATCACAACATGCAATTGGAACATGAAAATTTATATTTACTAGCGAACATTACTGGCGAACATTACGTGGTAGCTTGGGAAAAGTGGTTTTTGCAAGAACTTCACACTATCCGACAACGAAGAGGATGATTTATGACCAACTTGACCAAGTGCATAATATCGACAATGATGCGAGTCTGTACCTTCTTAAAAAGTTGCACGTCATATTTATGTAATGTGCCTAACCGTCATTGTGTGTGCTCATCTTTTGTTGAATCGACAATAGTGAACTTGAACTAAACCAAAAGAACTTTATTATTGCACGAATACGAATCCTCTATTTGTACACATCATGCATGCAACAAATATTAGAATACAATTCTACTCTTATTCATGTGCATTAATTTGTTAGTTTAGTTTAGTTTAGTTTGGTTTTATTCAAGTGTAAACGATTTCAGGCGGATTTCATACATCCACTTGTTCTCCCAAT
>JAQFZW010000072.1:0-130014 GCA_034687055.1 Heteromurus nitidus | reverse complement strand
AGAAAAGGGAATGATCAGAGTTCTTCAGTACCTTTGTTCTTGACCCTTCGAAGGGAAGGGTCGAAGTTTTTCAAACCCTTTCAAAGTAATAAAAGGATTATAAAGATAACTTTATTGCGATCTAAGCTCTTCAATGATCGGAGTTCTTCAGCCAATCGTCGACGGTATGATGTTCCATTCCATCCATACCCACAATCCAAAACCAAAAAACTTTGAGCCACACCACAATCCACAAAGAAGGCAATTTAAATCAGAGCAGGAAAAAATGAGCTTCGCTTCTTTATTCTAGACTCGCGGCATGTACGTACCTAATCCAAATATGTTTTTAGAAAAAATCCATCATCACTTTTTTATGACTCAGACAATTGGCTCCAGAGAATTTTTTGTCTGAATTGAAAAAAAACATCTCAGCCAGGAAGATTGATCAGCGTTTTTTATTCTCTACGCTGGATCATCTTTTATGAAGCTTTGATCACGTCGGATTACAAATATTATATATTTAGAGCGTTTCGAGATTCTTATGCTTCTCGTTACTTTGATTGTGTTTGATATTTTATCCTGCGTTTTCAAACACATTTGAAAACTGAAGCTCTGAAAGTAAAACAATCCTAATTCTAAGCATATTGTTCTATGCCGTCATTGTCCAAAGAAAAATTGGATCATTTTTTCCCACTGATTGTAAGTGGTGTTGTGTACCAAATTTGCTGTGGTTTTGGTTTCTCTCACTAAGTTTTTTTGTCTGTGCGCAAGGCACTTATACATACATATATTTTTTGCCGATCTTCATTTACCACTTTTTATGCATGAGCTTCTCTTTGCACTGGAAAAAACTCGACTCATGCAAGAAATGGTCTGATTTCTCATCTTCTTGACACAGCGTTTTTGTCCGCTCCTTTGTTTTACTTCATTCAGCATCGGCCTAAAGGCAAATGGAAGAATATGAAAGAATTGTTAATGACGTGCTTGCGTTATGTTGAACAATAAGGATACATAATTTTTACGTGATACTCGAGTAATTTCTTATTCGTATATTATCTTCCTCTTTGCTGTTCTTATTCTGATTTGAGAGTTTTAAATCATAAGTTTTTCTCGGTTTTCAAGAAAAGGATGAGAGCAATAGGATGCTTGTCGACCCAACATATATAACATCAAGCTTGTTTTTTCCATGTAAAAGGATTCGTAGTTTTCATTTTTTATGAAATGTTAGCGCTTTCGACAAAGTGGCCGATCTTTCTTCTTCACCACTTTACTTTAGTTTTACATCATCATTCTACAAACTGAACTGACATAAAACAGTACGTGATACTATGCATGAGCATTAAAAAAAGGAACGAGTGGAGTGGAGAACAACTGTAATAGATCAGAAGAGATAGGGAGGAAAAAAGAAAAAAAGAATCATGACAAAAAACGAAAAGACAAGACTGGGGTAGGAACGCAGGAACGTGAAAGACATGAGTTTTGACTTACATCACAAAAACATCAAGTCAGAAAGATATTTTTTGCTTTGTAGTTGTGTACATCCTTGTGCCTCTGCATCATAATTTTTTCCACCGATTTCCCGATATAAGGATGAACATTTTTTCTCTGTCTACGTGATGAGCCGAAAAACAAGTCAGAGATGTATAAGTTGCCTAATAGATGTTTTCCAAATGCTGTTTTTCTCTCGATAATATGAGTATAAGTATTTAGGAAGTTACGGTTGGCTTATTTTTGAATAATGTTCCTTCTTTCTTGAGACTAATTTTGATATTCAAAATAATATGTTTTGGAAAACTAGGCATTTCGTTATTTTATCCACGCCCGAGGAATAATCTTGGTATTAACGAATACTAAAGTTTCGATGAGTAGAGTTGATGAAGCAAGAGGCGCATGTGAACTACTTCATGAGAACTGCAAATTCTGCACTGGAAAAATAGTGCATAAATTTATTTTTAATGATGACTTTGCAACGTGCATGTGTTGAGTAGAGAATGCATCGATCCAGCCTTCCAAACTTACGATTAGATATAGCATCTGCAAAGTGTGGCATTATTTTGCATTCGCATTCGCACAAGATTCATATCACGACCAAACCAAATATATCCAGTTGCATTCTGCACTTTCATAACTCGAATTTTTCTGAGGATAGTTGCTCACCTTGAATTGAAATGAATTTCACATGCAATTAGTTTCTTGATTTAGTATTTCGCAATAGGCTTGATTTTGGAATTATACAATGCACAGATTTATATAATGGTCCAGGATTCTACTTGTTCAATAAAATTCGGCGCATTAAGGGATTTTAATAAATCAATAGAGCAATAGTATATGAATTGATAAAATTTGCAGCAATTAATTCATTTAACTTCTATTGCCTACATCCAACATGTATACAGTGTTAATGCATGCATAATATATCCTGAAATTTGAGATGTCATTGTAAATTACACCTTTCACATTTAATTTTTTACTGTCATCGCGGTTCCAACTAAAATCGAGTATTACGAACGACAAATGTGAAAATAAATGCGACTGTGATGAGGGATGATGAGGATGAACTAAGCGACAAGAAGGTGGAAAATAATGGAAATATCATATACCTCACTATTAATTTCTTCGCCGCGACAGAGTGAGCAAAGTGGGAAATACGTAGCCTCATCATCTTCATATTTGAAGTAGCATGTCTAGTTGATAGAACAACAGAACAGAACAGAGGGAAAATCTGTAAAAAAATTCTCTTCCACTCGACAAAAGACAAGGATAAGTTTTTAGGAGAAAAAATCTCCAACATAGAAAAAACCAACTTCATGAATATGCATCTCCCCCATCTCGGAAAAAAATTGTGTAGTGATACAAAAACGTAATGAATGAATGGATATGGAGAGAGAAAAACTTTAAAGAATGGGGTGAGCCTTTTTACACTCACACACCACCATCCTTGAAATGCAAGTAGCAACTAAGTGATAGAATGGAATGGGGACTCGTGATAATTTTTTCCAAATTATTATGACGACATCAACGAAGACGGGAAAGGATTCATCTTCCCTAAGAACCACAAAGCTTGTAATAGTTCAAACTCTAGAGAGAGAGAAACAGGAAGGAACAGAGGGCAAAAGACAAGAAGAACACGAGATGAAAAAGGGTGTTCATATTCCCTGGCATCCTTTGCCACATCCACAACTCCCAAATCCCAACCAATATATCACACCGATGTAAAAGCAACATGAAGGAATACATATGTATACAGTTGTATAACACCACCAAGAAAAATATATATCTTTGAAAAAGAGGAATGAGACTTTTAATTCACTGGAGCCCCCTTATCTGCATAAACACCAAAGTGAAATGGATTGGCGTTAGGGTAATATATAATGCGAGTATCTATATACCACTTTTTCGTGTTCTGGTTGAAGAAGCAGGAGCTCTTGGAGCTTAGCAGATGCATAAGGAGATGAGATAAAAAGAAAAAATACTGATTTTTTTCTATTTTTGTCTTAACTGGAAAAATAAAAAAGCTTATATATTTTTTCGTTGAAGCATCAACTCACTCAGTTTCTAAACTGGAGGGGTTCTCCTTCTAAACCAGCAAGAGAGAGATACTCTCGGATCGAATAATAAAACATACAAAGTGATTTGCATAAAAAGTGAAAAAAGTGTTATTATATCTTGCATATAATCATTTGGATGGATGGTTTTAATTTAATGCTCTTCTTTTTTCCTTTAATTCTTCGCTCCTTCTCTCCCTTCACTTCATCGTTGTTATATATAACCACTCTACTCCACTGCATGTGTACTGTGTACCTCTTCTTTCGTTTATACTTCACGATGCGATGCTAACATGAGATGCGATGTCAGTGCAGCGCCGCGCCAGTCTTGGTTGAGGTCGAATTGTGAAAGTGTAAGGATTCACGCTGATTCTTACCTCTTTTTAGCTGGAAATGTAGCGGCATGGTCATATATACTAGCGTTATGGAGTTAGGTTTCTTATCAAAGGGAATTGAAAATGAGTTGCAACACATGAAGAAACTGCGAGAAAGAAGGGAGAGAGAGAATATATTTAATAACCTAGTTTTTAAAATGGATGCATCATTTGTGTACGAGTTCTATTCTCTGACTCACTCTCTAGATCATATGTATGTACATAGTTTTAAGACGTCCGACAATGAAATTTATTGTTTCTTCTTCTCTGTTGGTTTTTCTTCATCGTGGGGTGCAAACCAAGGAGAAGAAAGCAGATTACATTTGAAATCATCATGACTGCATGGCTAGGATATCAAGTGACCACATTCACTCTTGTGGCCTAAAAACTTTCTGACCAAGAGTATAAGCGGAAATGCACAGAAATGAATAAATGAATCAAAGTTATGTAACTTTGGCATAGGCTGAAAAGTGGGGAAAATTGATGCTTTTGAGTTGGAAAATACTCCACCGAATACTGATTGCTTATGCTGCAGTTGCAGATAGAAACATATTATCCCAATTGTTCCTCCACTTCGAATCTCTTTCCCGACGATCTGAAACGCTGCACGTTTTGATCTGAAATGATTTTTTGCCAAGTTTTTTGAAATATTTATATTTAGTGGCGTCAACAAGCACAAATTACAATTATACTATTCGTCCTTCGCATTGAGTTGAACAATCATCATTTATCACATTCTCCAAACCTAAATCCGACATGTTTATCTAGGAATTTTGTGAGGACAGCACAGGACTGTATATCTCGTGTCAATCTCATCTCTCAGATTATACTAAAAGTATTCTTTGGGGCGACATAAGATACAATATAGTTACAGCAACTACATTTTGATTCCGAATGCCGACCCGACATCAAAATCATTTTAATAAAAAAACGCAACAACCCCTTTCTGTGTAAATATCTTCTCCTCAAAAAAGGCAGCATGAGTACAACCTTTAGAAAGAATGTCGGCTTTGCAATGAAATTCTTAAAAAACCTGGAGCATGAAAAAACCTCGTCATCATTTCATCGTTTGTCATTCCATGCAAAATAGAATAAGAAGACAGAAATCTGATACGTACATGTACATTCCTTATAACAAGATTAAAGTGAGAAATTATTTCATCAGTTTTTTATAAGGGCTTTGGTATGTGTACCTAAATGAAACCACAATAATAAGCAACGATTAGCAATGATATTTCACACATAGCAAAAGCTGACGTAAGACAAAAAAATAAATACCCACGCTGGATAGCCATGTGTGCATTAATGCTGAAAGTAAAACTGATTGTGCTTCAAATTTTTCTCCCAAATAGGCAATTATCATATTACTAATACTAATCCTTGTGTGAATACATTTGGACTGGACCTGATCATGAGATATCATTATATATTTCCATAAGTAAACTTGAGGCTTTCATTTGGTTCTCACTCTCAGCAGAGGAGGAAAAGGGAAGGAAGATGTGAGAATGAAGAAAATCGCTAAACGAAAAGTATTTAAAAAATCTAGTATACATAAGAGTGATAATTGGAAGGTTTTCATTACAGACTCAATGGCAGTCCATTGTTGGTTAAAATAGTTTGCTTAATCGCGAGAGTTTTTTTCCACGTTCCACAAGTAGGAATTAAATATTAAATATTCTGACTCTATAAAGTCTGAAGACTAAAGTAAGATGTGGGAATTTTGGGAGGAATATGTTGAAAAAATTATTTTAATTCAAATATACCTGAGAAACTAATTTCATCAAACACCTTTCGCAATACCCTGTGGGCGTGTGGCGCACAAGACGCAATTCACATAATAGTTATCACCTTCAATCTGCAATATAGTACTCATTTATTTTGACTGGATGAAATTGACCAGTTCATGCTTTTCACATAATTATAATTATAATCTTACTGATAAATGTTGGGAATATGTACATATGGATATAACCTATTTCTGATGCTCATTCATATTCGAAGTGCAGATGTGAAATTTTTCTAGTCCATTTGAATGTTAATACCAATTACTGATCCAAACTGGTTCCGAAGACAATAAAGCTGTTTCCCTTATCAGTTTAACTTCAAATGGAGAATATTATTGCGAAATGACTTCTTATCTGGGTCAGGATTCTCAGGATACCTAATTTCAAGGGTGGTCTCTGTAGTTTTATTATGCGCCCATTTTTAATATTATAACCACTACCCATGGGAAATTCATCAAGACCACATTACTATTTACTGCACATAAATTTTTCAACTTGAAAAAATACCACGTGCTGAAAAATAAGGATCTACTTTCTAACAAATATATGTACTTACGTAACATTATATTTTTTCCTTGCAGTGGCAATTACTGGAGTCCCTTCCAACGAATCTGAACTTCAGTTGTTTCGAGTCCTTCAGCGAGCAAATCTCCTAAGTTATTTCGATATGATGATCGAACTTGGAGGAGACGACGTGCAACAATTGTGCGATGCTGGGGAAGAGGAGTTTCTCGAAATCATGGCGTTGATAGGAATGGCTTCGAAGCCCTTGCATGTGCGAAGATTGCAGAAAGCTCTTCAAGAGTGGATGACGCAGCCGAGTAAGTTGAACTCTGACAAAACTTGTCAAAAGTAGGTCAAACGTTTATTCAGTCGCTTAATAAAGTGAAATTATTTCAGATTTGTTCCAAGCACCAGTCTTACCCCCAGGATACCCTGTTGGTTCTTCCACACTCAATCCAGCACAATTGCAACCGCCATTACCACACCTTGCTCCTCTAACTTTAGGTCAGCAGGCAGGAACTCGTCCTATGTCCCTTCGCTCAGTAACTGCAAACACTACTGGAGTACCTCTACTGTACCCAGGACTTGGTGGAGGTGTGCCAACCCCATCAGAAAGGAAATCACCTTTTGCACCCAAACTCTCAAATCAATTTCAATCAAATGGAGCACAATTTATTGGTGCAGGTGGGAGCAGTCCAAATCATCTTAATCCTCTCGCAACTGGAACAGGTCCACCCTTGCTTGGCTGTGTGCTAAATCACCTCAGCCCTAATAATAGCCCGCATCAACACCAAAGTCGTTACAATCATCCTTCACTTCATTCTATTGGTCAGCACATATCAGGGAAAAATAATGCCACCTCTGCATATGAAAAAGAGAGAAATAACGCTCAATTGCCCATGCCAGAGATAAAAATTCCAGCGGACCAACTTATTCCGAGCCACTTTCTCGAAGCTCGTATGCGAACAGAGCCGAACAGTCCAGGTTCTTCCCTTGCAGGCTCCCCACATCCAGATAGTCGTAACTCAGTCTCTCCAGTTCCTGTTTCTCTGCAGGATCATGAAGTCCAGAAATTAGCCGATGCTGCCATTCATCTTATTCGATCTCTACCCCCGAGTATAGCTGAGCCGAAGTTCTCAGCGAAAAAGAAAACGTCTGGGGATTACGAGGTACAAAAGCCTTCGAAAATTGACTTAAGACCAATAATCATAAAGTCAATTGTGTGCACACAAAGTATACTTTCCGTGCATAGAAGTCATATTTTTCTTGATATTATATCTCTGGTTTATATAAGAGCGAGAACCCGAAAGTTATTGGTTTTCATTATTATTTTTCTCTCTCTTCCAGCTTATTCTCCGTCTTTGTGATACTGACCCCCGACGTATGG
Source organism: Heteromurus nitidus (assembly GCA_034687055.1). Classification (NCBI taxonomy): domain Eukaryota; kingdom Metazoa; phylum Arthropoda; class Collembola; order Entomobryomorpha; family Entomobryidae; genus Heteromurus; species Heteromurus nitidus. The sequence continues at coordinate 122,441 of JAQFZW010000072.1, read as the reverse complement.
ATGAAGTTCGAAGAGTTGCTGCGGTCTACGGGCGACCAGATGCGAAAAGGAAAACGTACAAACCCCTCTCACTTCACGAGCTTGCGATTAATGAGGCAGCCGCCCAACTGTGTAAACATGTTCCAGCTCTGCTCACGAAAAGGGAAGAGTTGCTCTCACTCTCCCGTCAAGTTCTCCGGGATAGTGGTCTCCCCTACGCAGCCATCAGCTCAACTTTCAGCATCTCACTCCTCGCAAACAGCTCCACAAGTATTCACAACGGCAACAACAACAATGACATCAATACCAGGTCCAAATATGAGGAAATTAACGGAGCAAATAATAGACACCTTTCTCTTCCTTACGGGGCTCGGGAGCGGGACGGCTCATCCCCTTCCGAAGGAATAGGTGGCAGTGGTCTTTTCAATGCCTTCCATGCGAAACGCTTCCGTCTCGATGCAGCATCTGGAATTGAGATTCAGGTGAGGCCCGAGACATAAGAGAAAGGTGAAACTTGTATTCATTTTTCTCTCTTCTTAATTGCATTTTCCCTGTCATGCTTTGTGCATGTATCTTCTTGTGATTTATGGCATTTCATTTACATTTTCCCCTTGGAAAATCCTTGGAAGTGGTTTGGTTTGAAGATGAGTTGCATCAAGGTGCACTGTCTTTAAATGGAACTTTGAGAGTGGCTTTCAAGTGCTTGACGTTTCTAATAGACTTTTTAAATTAAATAATTGCTTCCTTCTGCTTCGTAGGAGTACAACCACGGCCATCCTCTCTCAACTCAGGGTAGTAGCCCGTCTCCCCCAACCACTAGTAATGGGATGCAAATCACGGAACTTCGTAGCTTTCCACCGAGACGCTCACCCTCATCAGACGATCATCTTCCTTCACCTCTTGAGGTAAGCAGCCGCAGCAAAAATTTCTCTCAACTTTCTCCCCTATCGCAGTTTTCATTTTCTCTTGTTTTATATATTTTATATATATTGATTTCCCCCAATATAATATATATTTTTTGTGTACTATGTGCCTAAGTAATCATATTACATGATTACACTAAAAGTCTTTTTCATGTAATTAACTAATTTCCTTTTTCCCTTTTGTTTTCGGAAATCCGTCTCGTCCCCCTCCTCTCGCTTCGCTCGATGCTTTTACCGTCAATTGAATTGCGGTGATGTGACAGTTGGTGACAGTTACATCAGATCTCCGGAAAAGTGGGAGTGGTGGTGGTGGTGCAGGAAATACGTCTCCCTCCGTGTCTTCCATGGACAGTATCTCTCCGCCGATTAGAAGGCCTTTTGCTTCTCAAGCGGACGATCTCAGTAGCGGTAGTAATGGGAGCATCAGCAATGGGAGCCACTTTCCTCAGGGAATGAGAATAATAAGTCATCAAGCCATGCACAATATTCCATCGATTAAAATCACAAGTATTCCTGTGAGTGGAGGAAGCATTAGCATTATGAATCACAATGGGACGAGTGCCACCGGCACAAATCATCATCATTTTGGTCATCAACACCATCATCATCACCACTTCAACGGTAATCCATACCATGGCATGAAATTGCCTGTTAAATCCGAACCAACCGTTAATTAATAAGGTACAATATTATAAGCTACAAATTATATTTCGATGTTTGTACAAATATTCTGTCCAACAAACCCAAACTAATATAAGTTGCTGATATATTCCCTGTTGCTTTAACTTTACAAAACTATAGAATTGAATATAAATGTAAATACAATCTACCACCAGAAGAGAATTTTATGCTTATCAATACGATTTTATTTTATGTTTCATTATAATGCTCAGATAGTATATCAACATATTCTAAGTCACGCCAAGTATCGTACATAAACGTTTTGGAGTTCTTTATTGCAAATTATTAGAGCCAATTTGAGAAATGGTTTGATAAGTGACAAGTAAATGTGATACGTGAATGAATAAGAATATAATAATAATAATTAATCAGTAAGGTCAGAATTTGTGATTTCGTGTATGCCTTATTCTTCTATTGTACTTGTAGTGTTTTAGAATTACAAATAGAAGTAAGATTGATGCGGATGATATGAAGTTATGAGATGATTTTCCTCGGGTGAAAATCACAAACTAAACTGAACGTGGATGCTTCAATAAATTGAGCAACTCGCAAAACTCCATTTCTGGAAAAAATATAAAAATTTCTTATGTTCGCATGACTCAGCCACTCAAACTTATGAAATGTTTTGTACAACCATACCGCATAATAATAATATGTGTGATATCAGCATTCATTGACAGGGTGCACCTTAAATTAGTATACTATACAAAAATGAGTAATAGCAATAAAATTTTGAAGAATGGGTGCGCAAAAAATTCCTAGAAATGACAACGTAACAACTTGTAACAAACCCAAGTTACATATTCAGTCGTCAAAAATTCAGTCAAGGCGAGCACATTGGTGAATTAAATCATATTACACACGACAGCAAACCACACTCCACACTTCAACAAATCCCCAAAATGGAATTAGCTAATTAATGGAGTTTTCCAAGTATTAATTATATATTAATGCTTAGTTTTCAATTAAATATTGCAAAATGAATCCACTTATATTGTGCACTTTTTGGTTATGGATATTCGCCGCAAAACTATTGGGGTTCAGTTTTGGGGGTCCCATATCCACAGATCATTCAAACCGATACAAACGATTGATTCTCGAAACAAGTAACAGTCCTTCGTTTACCTTATCCTCGGAATCAATTCAGCTCAACGAAGATCCTCCTTGGAAAAGTGGAGAGTTCCAATTAATGAATGCCTCTCAGCTCCTTTCGAAATACACTGTCGTGTCCCATCTTCCATCGAACATCTCCAACTTTATCAGCTCGAAAGGAACGGCATCCTTAACACTTGTGCTCAAAGGGTTTTCGCATTCATTATTGTACCTCAATTTTTCATACTTCGTTGGACCAAGTGAAGTGCACAGTGTCACCACACCGTTGCCACAAGTTCTTCCCAAGATTCACGTGCAAAAGCCAAGCTCGCCAAGTGAAGCCCCTAAACAGAACGATGCGGAGAAAACAGAGGAGCTTGCTTTGGCAATGGCTACAGAACCTGTGACAAAATTACTAACTGCAGCTACACAAAATTTACTAATGATAACATCAGCCACTCAACAACAATCTAGCCAAAATCAGCCAAAACCTGAAATTTCTCCACTGGTGAAATCTCCAGATACCCCAACCACAACTACATCTCATTCATATTCCAGTCAGCATTCAGGGGCTGCTAACAATGTGAATGCACTTATCAATCTGACATTGGCAAACACATCCCAATCAACTAATAAAGAGCAAGGTCATCAGTTGAATAAATCAATTAATGAAACTCCTGCTTCTTCCGACGCCTCCTTTAAAAATGTAACGAAACCAAGCAATACTATGAAGGACAGCAATTTCAACGAAAAGGTAAACTCTGACTTGGGAATGGGACCAATAGCACCACTGGGTATTAACGATACTGCCTCCGTCAACAAGTCCATAATTTTAATTGCGTTAACGAACTCAGCAATAATCACTACTACCACACCTTCACCTCCCTCCATTTCAACTACAGAGTCTCCTCCTTACTCTTCAACTGAATTTATTCCCATAATACATGACATGGCTCGGAAAAGGAGAGCTGTAAATGAAGGAGATTCAGTTACAGCAAACCCTACAATTGCGGAAAGTCCTGGAGTCACTACTTCATCTGGTAACACTGTCCTTTCTCCCCCTGAAGAAGTTTTCCTTTCTAATTCTCCATCTCAGTCCAGTTCTAAAGGACACATTGCTCCAGTTGATGACATTCCTTCTCCTGATGAGGTTCCAGTTATTTCAAATGATCCGGCGAAGTCGCTGTCATCTCTTGCACTCCCACTTGCTGCCGTTCAGGCAGTTCAAATGATAAAAACTGCTGCCGCTGTAGCAGCAGCGGCTGCATCAAATGCTGCGTCCAAAGCCGGATCCTCTGGACCCGCTACAAAAAATGCCGGACATACGGCAAATTCTAAGGGTGAATCTGGTCCTGGAAAAAACTCCAAAGTGAGGGAAAATCCGTCTTTTTCTTTGACAGAAACGGAGACGAATTTGAAAAATGAGAACAACATCCACGTAAAAATTAAGGAAACTCGATCCCATCATCAGCATCATGATCATGAGCATAATGAACATCACCATCATAAATCTAAAAATACACCCAGTAACAACAAGCAGAATACGAAAAGGAAGAAAAGTAATAAAAAGGCCGAAAACGTGGAACGAAACGAAAAGAATTATGATGATGTGGGTGAAGTTAGCAGCAGTAGTAGCAGCAGCAGTGAAGAATACAATGATAATAATGCAGGAAAACAGAAAATTTCATACAAAACTTGGAGAGCATCCCTTGAAAAAAGGAATCGACCACCGGGCCTTTATGTCACGGTAAATTTTCATTAAAAACTTATCCATTTCTGGTCTTATTCTGGTGCAATGATATTGTGCTAATGATAACGATTCTGTAGGTTTTGATGCGGTTGAAATGTACAAACTTCATGGTTTAACATAAAAAAAAGATTTTTGATCCCACTCGTGTGTAAACTAAACTAGTGTAAGGTTTTTTACAATGATAAATGATGATTATAGTGGAGTAATTTGGGTATGTACGCCTCGACTCACTGATACTAGAATTAAAGTTTCTACCGGAAGTTAATGGGATGATAGATGGAGTTTTTAGCACCAATCAGGAATAATGAGTTCCGTCAAAGGTGTGAAATGAACACATGGAAGGGCAGTGGAATTGTAGTCTACGAATGAAAAGTTGGTGATATGTATGCATTTTCCTATTTAACGTTTTGTTGACTGACATGCATTTGGTCTATGCATTGATAGGTGAATGATGACATCATATTCGACAATTGGGATGGCATCTGGGACAAACCGTACGTAATGGGCAAATGGACAGGGTCCAAGGACATGCCTAAAGGACAATGGAATCACTCTTATATTTTTATGAATTTTGAAGACGTTGCTGCAAGCCATGATGTCGATGTCAAGGTTAGAATAGAACAATGGACGAAAAAATTTCTATTCTATACTATTCCTCATCCTTTAATATTTTAAATACAAAAAATACCTCAACAGATCACGTTTGAATGGGAACCATCCGATGATAACTCCCTTCTGATCTTATCCGATATCGTGGCGTCCACTGTAGTCATGCCGGGTACTGAACTACCCAAGATGGCTGAGAAAGAAATGGTCGCAAAAGTGAAAATAGACGAAACTAAACAACAGCTGCAACCATTACCTGAACCGGAGGAAGCTCCGAAAGTCATGCCCGTTTCGATTCCTGAGAACAAAACTGCGGAAAATGTCGCATCAAAAACCCAAACTCCGCCTGTTATAGTCTTACGACAGCGGCCAGGGAGTGTAAAGGAAGAATGGGAAGTAATTAGTATTATCAACAGTGACTCTAACTCTAGTTTGCCAAATACAGTCACGACTTCAGAGCGTGAAACGAAAAGACTGAACACGAGTTCAGTAAAAGTGGAGAAAGCATATGCGCTAAGTGAATTGGAAAAAATTCTGCAAATGTTTCCTGAAAGCGTCAAAAAATCCATCTTGCTGGCAGTTAACAAAACCGAATCTACTACACACATCCCCACAATTTCAAATACCACACCAATAATCCCAAGCACGACAACAACTGTGAAACCGGAAATTCTTGAGACGGGACCTTCCATACCGTCGTCCACCACGACAGCGATCCCCACCACTAGCGTACCATCAACAACATCAACGACCACGACAAAGGCCACGACGACCGCATCCACCACCACTGAAATGACCACAACTTCTGCTCCCACTACGAATAAACCTTCCACAACAACTACCCCTACAACTACAACGCCAGCTCCCCAAACACAATCGCCATCGACAACGACTACTTTCTCAACAACTTCTAGTACCACAACTGAGGCAACAACGAGTAAGCCTACAATGACACCGAAACCAACTTCAAAGATAGATAAAATTGGTATTAATATCAAAGCTATCAACGTGATACCCGTGACAAAAATGAAACCAGATGATAAATCAGCCCTTTATGTCACAATATTGACTGGAATTGTTGCCGTATTTTTGATGATGTTCGCCATTTGGAGGAAAGCTGAGCTGTCATTAAAAGGCAGAAATGCAGTAAGATAAGATGAGATAAAGGGTTAGAGCTTAGTCGCTCTGCATTTTAATTTAATGTCGTAGTTTAAAGTGATCCGCAGTTTTGTCCGGTTTACAATTTTGTCGAGTAAACATTTGATCATTTGCTCGTATCCATTTCGTTGCAACTAGAAAAACATAAATAATATACATGATCGAAGGGTAACAAAATTATTGATTTTTATAATTAATATTTCGTGTTAAATTAAAAGTAATTTTACTATTTTTGATTCCGTATACGACTGGACAAGCTCCATGTAGAGTGAATCTTGCTATTTCCCCATCTGGGTACAGATTGCCCCATAAAATTGCCGAACCCTTGAGAGGTTTCACACTTACGGAGAGCATTGGGAAAGCCGTGTTTCCACCCATCTCAACATCACTTAGCTGCAACAAAGAGAGAAATATTACATTTCTACATGTCTTTACTAAATATTTTAAACGTCTTGACTAATCTTGAAATACAAGAAACGCATGAAAATGGAGTACGTACATATACCATGAAGGTAGCCACACGATCTCCTTGAATGTAATCTATAGGTTGCATGTATGCCCTCAGCTAAAAATTAAACGTAATGTATTATTAAATTAAAATGACTGGAACAATTAGTGCCTACAACAAACGCAAATCATACCAATTCTTCGTGAAGAGCATCCGTATGAAGAGAGTAGTGTCCTCCGGGTCGGTAACTTGCTATAATCATAATAGCATTTTTACATGACGTTTAATACATGCCTTGTTACAGCTTTAACTTGAAACTGGTAAGCCGAACAGACCAACTTGGAGTTCCTCAGCAGCATTTTTTCCAGAAAGATAGTACCCAGTGACGGATTCGATCCGCTTGCTCAAGTAGCCAAACTGTGGATGATCTAAATCATAAACCCATGCCTGTGAAGTTGTTCGAATTATTGATGCCTCAGCTTGCACCGAGCCATTTACAACCATTTGAGTCAGCGATCGCTTAAGCTTGAAAAATGTCGCAGACTCGATCTCATCAACTTCAGAGTCTGTAAGAAAATCATGTATGACAACTATTTGTGGGTCCTCATGATGCACTTCGATTTTCAACGGAGAAATTGATCGCATGGGGTCACTGCTTTTGTCAAAGAAACACTTCAGTTTGGAGGGTGGAACTTCCTGAAAACATTCGTAAACCAGTCTTGTATAAAGTCCTACCGAGTAACTTTTGTGTCTTTGATTTAGTTGTAATTAAATGCATACTTTCACTGCGTGATATTGACATAACTCTTCAAACGCTTGGTTTAAATTCTCCAAAGAATCCGTTGCAAATATCGCATCAATTTCAGTCAGTACTCGAAAGTCCTCACGATCTGCCTTTTCCTGAGACTACAAATTATACAACATTTATATGTCCTTTGCTTTGTTTTGATAAATTAAATGATTAAAATTGAAAACTTTAAATATTACGCTTGATTGCATTAGTTGGTCCAATTCATATCGTGATTTTTGCACCCATTCATCGTTACCGTATCCTATTCTTGTATCATTTTCATGTTGAGCAAGTGCTGTTTTAAGGAATAATTTGGCATTTTCTTTCATTCCTTGTTCCTTCGCATAGACTCCAATCAAAGCCAAATCTTCAGCAGAGAGATACCCAGACATTTTAAGTTCTCCAATCTGACCTTTCGAAAGCTATTACGAATAAAAATTACAATTTCTGATTTTAGAAGAGGTTCCATTAAGTGTCCACGTCCACGTCTGTTTAAGGAGCAGCTACCTCATCAACAGGTGGACCATAAGTTTGTCTTATGCGGACAATTGCCTCCATGGCATACTTCAAATCGTGTTCGCCAAGTTTGGTAAACGTTGTTCGAAGTTTCATGTAAGATTTTTGAAGATCTACAGCTTCTACTACAAACTTGTCCAACTGTTTATCCAGCATTTCTAGATCCCGTCCATGTCGCTTAACAAGTTTGTATGAAAGAATTGGATTTTTGATTATCTCCTCCGAAGATACTGTGAGCAAAGATGCCTTGCGATATCTAACACAAGTTCCGGATGCACAATGTCAAAAATATACTTAATTACTTAACATACTCAACATACTTAATCAAATCATTACAGTTACGATTGTATTGTTTGTTACGCTTCCAACTGCTCATTGAAGCTATCCAGACTTTCCTTAATTTGATCAAGTTTCTTAGATATCGTCTGCTCAGTTTGCACTAATCGATATAAATCGGAGGCTGAATATGTAAAGTCCATGTCACAGTGAATCAGTACACAAGCAAATGCAAGAAAAAAGTAGCAAGTGTGCCACATTTTCGGATATAATTTTAATTACTAGTTAGAACTGCGCTATTAAAAGTTACACAAGATAAACCAAAACTAAGCTACAATTACAACTATCGCAGGTTGCTGAAATATATGCCAATACTGATTGCGAAATACCTAATCTACCACAAATTCGCCATTTTAGTACTCAAGTTTTCCGAGTCAGTTCCTATACAAAAGTAGTCAACATTACACCATACCCGTTTCTATCTATTTCTGGAGTCTGGACATTAACATTATAATTAGAGCTAGGATGAGTAGCGAGATTCGTGCATTCCCCATGAAAAGCTAAAGTGTTCTTGAAAAGCTCTCTATTTGTATCCTATTGATCCAATTATTGAATCAGTTGTGTCCACACTCCACACTCCACACTTATGATGAGTCACGACATGACATAAATGGAACACTTGTGTCCTGGAGCTTTTATTGCCAACTATTAACACACTAGCACAGGTAAATAAATATATGAATTATGAATATGAATTTTTCCAACATTCACAGTCCAGTCATAATTGTGATCTGTATGGTACTATACTCATATTCCATGACTGCATGCAAGCAATCACTTCAACCTCCAACGAACATACGCTAATTTCGGGGCCCACGCATTCAAGCATTCGTAAATCTTCATATTATGTGGCTCTGCATAAATCTAATCTAAAATTAATTTGCACTCTGCAAAATTAAATAACGTGCAAAATCATAACCGTATAACGGCATTCAATAAAAGACAAGGTCGATTGACAAAATAAACGGAACTGAGGACCTCAGGTATGTATGTGTGGTGAGGGAGTAGTGAGGAATTTGGAGAGGTGCAGGTGGTGGGCAAAGTGCGAATGCCAAGTAGGACGTCGAGAGACAAAGTCGAAGTTTGGGTTCTGGTGCCACCTAGCTTCACACTCGTCAGGTTCCACCTGAAATAAAAGCATTCTTTCGCGTGCTTTTTCAAGTCAGCAAAGTGTGTATGTGGAATGAGGTGCTCCGTTCTGTATTCGCGTATGTTGTATTGACATTCTCTTGTCAATATTTTACCGGCTTGAGTATTATTTCCGAAAATTTTCGAAATAATTAAAGTTCTCCAGTGTTTTGATAGAAAACTAATATCAAAAATGTATCGAGGTGATAGAGGAGGAGATAGACGACCGGAAAGGTCGGATTCCTACAGGAAGGATAGCTTCAATCGAGGGGATGACCGAATTTATGAAGATGAGTATGGATACAGCTCAGAGGTATTTTAATTTTAAAATTATTTCATACTTTAATTAAAGATTAAAAGTGTAATTAGCAGTATCTAGTAAAGAAACGGGCTGAAAATTCCAAATTTTGATTTCAGTTGTGTATTTTTATTTTAAATGCAGCGATTTGAATTTAAAATTCTTAAAATTGAAAATAACCATACCTGAATTTTGAATTTCTTTGATTATCAGCAACAGCCATATGGTGGTGCCAGTGATTTCGGGAAAGAAGAAGGATTCGGTTCTGAGCGTTGGAATGCCCAGCAATCTTATCAATGTCCTGATGCTGTCGCCAAGTTTATTGTCCACTTGTATAAGGCAATTTCGAACCGAGACGTCACGGAAATTGAGAACTTGTATGAAGTTAGGTATCCACTGCTGACTAAGGATTACTTCCGGGAGGAGAAATGGCCTTATGAAATTAACAACCTTGTGGATGATCCTTTGGTGAGGATATTTTTTAAAAAATTAAATTGATTGTTGAATCCAAGTTGAGCGAAGTTGTAATATTAATCAATGTAAAATTTACAATTTTGATGGTGTTTTCAGTTTCTAACGTTGTACCATGAGCTCTACTTCCGTCACATTTATGCTCAGCTTCCAACTCAGCTGACATTCAGTGACCGCTGCAATTCATATTCGAACTATTGCAAACTCTTCAACATGATTCTGAGTGAGTACTAAAGTAGAAAGTTAAATTAACAAAAATCTAGCTGGTCTGGTGATATTTTGAAATTTGTAAACCTGAATACGTTGTTTTATAAAATTGTAGCTTCTCCGGAGCCAATTGATCTAACTCTAACCAACCAATGGTTATGGGAGATAATTGACGAGTTTGTCTACCAGTTCCAGTCATTCTCCCAATTTCGTCGCTCTCCGAAACTTAACAGTGATGAGACGGATTATATCCGCGATCACAACTACATTTGGAGTGTTCTCAGTGTCCTGAATGTTTTGTACTCTCTGATTGAGAAGTCTAATATCAATCAGCAGCTAAAGGTAAGGATATGAAATGTTGAATTTAGACTTTTTTCCTAATTATTAATTAGAATCATGTGCTAATTTCTTTCTGTAACATTTATCATTTTCAGGCTTACTTTAGCGAGGAGAGTGCTGACTATGTTGCAGGAGAGTTTGGAAAGAGCCCACTTTATAAAATGTTGGGCTACTTCAGCTTGATTGCTTTGCTCCGAGTCCATTCAATGCTTGGGGATTATCACTTGGCTGTTAAAGTCTTGGAGAACATTGATTTGCACAAAAATGTAAGTTTGAGCTACAGATTCTCTTAATTTTTCAACATTCGAATAGATTCAATTTGTTATCAATTCAATATCAATATAATTGTATGTTTCATTGTAGGCGTACTATTGCAATGTGCCAGCTTGTCAAATCACCACCTACTATTACGTAGGGTTTGCTTATGTCATGATGCGTCGGTACGCAGATGCAATCAGAACATATACTAATGCATTGCTGTACATTCAAAGGATGAGGCAAATGTTCCAGGCAAAATCCTATCAAAACGATCAGGTTTGTAATATCACAGGGCATATTTCTGTGTATGATTAGTGTAATAATTTAGGACAGGATCAAACATTTAAATAATTATGATTTCTAGGTAAATAAGCAAACTGATCAGATGTACACCATGCTGGCTGTTTGTCTTGTTCTTCACCCGCAGTCTATTGACGAGTCTATCAACTCGGTGTTACAAGACCGTAAATATGCTGAGAAGATTTCCCGTATGCAACAAGGAGACCTTAAGGTAATTAAACATTGAACACTAAGTAAGCAATGTTGTTGTCAAATAAATATTTAGTTCGCGTGAGTAATCATTTGAATCCGCCGAATCTTTAGGAATTCGAGAACTGCTTCTTGTACGCTTGCCCAAAATTTTTGTCTCCTGTTCCACCCTCTTTGGATGGTCCTCCAGAACAAAACCAGGAACCCCTGCAAATTCAGAAGACCATTTTCCTGCAAGAGGTTGGGCAACAAATTTACCTCCCAACAATTAGAAGGTACGCCCTGCACGAATAATCTAAACTTTAGCTTATTAGCTGCTAAAGCGGTGATTGTGATTAAAGGAAATGAAAGCCATTAATAAAATGACTTGCTTGTATTGGTTTTAGTTTCTTGAAGCTGTATACCACGATGCCAGTTTCCAAACTAGCAGCGTTTATGGACATTGACCAAACGGTACTGATGGAATGTTTATTGTGTTTCAAGCATAAAATGTACAACGTTGTTTGGTCGAAGGGCATCTCATCCTTGGATGGAGAGTTCCAAGCAGGATCTGAGGTAACCTAGAACTCTAACCTTACCATTGCTCCTAGTGTTCAATGAACGACATCAGGAATTGTTTTTAATGGTTTGCTTGTCTGTAGGTCGACTTTTATATCGACAAAGATATGGTTCACATTGCGGACACAAAAGTGGGACAACGATACGGGGATTACTTCATTCGACAAATCCATATAATGGAAGAGCTACATAGAGCTATGAAGAAACTCAAGTTTTAAATTTGCACAGGTGTAACTAAAATCGTATTATTATTGCGTGAATGAATATTGTACTTCTGATTTCTGAACTTGATATAATTATACTTGGTAAAATGGAAGCGTAGTACTGTGTTAAGTTTTAATTTGAACGTTATTTACTTGAGTTAAGTAGGTTGGCTGTAAAGTATTTTTCATATGTATATCATTTTATTTCATATCTTCAAAAATCGAAGGCAGATATTTCCCTGTTACGATCAAACACAATATTTGTAGTTCAGAATGATAAAAAATAATTGCTTGTGTAAAGAAGCTTATAATGCACACCTATCATTTTATCATTCCTAGACATCATTAGATTCAAGCTTACATGCTAAGCATAATTAAAGACCCGCATTGTTCGATTATCCTTTTCTCGAACATTCACTCATCGCGTGAAATGATTAATAAATGAAATTCTTAGCCCTCAGATGTATAATGAGTGAAGACATAATAGAAGGAAAAGTTGGCATATATTTACACGTATACATTACTTTTCTCTGCAAACAATTCGCCTACTTATTTGTCGGAAACTAAAAAATATTCAGATAGTTTATTTACAAAATTTAGGCTAAAAATATGCCGGTTTCTTGTAAAATACTCCATACCGTTTCCACATCAGATCACATGCCAAGAAATTTTTTAACTTTTTATTTCGACAATGGATGCAGACGAAAATCTATTCGTGACCAAATTAAAAACTTTCTCACTCACAAATGTTAAAATTGCTACAATTAAACCTATACATAGCACAAAGAACATCATTCTAAGATTTGAGATTTTCAGTGGTCGAGTTCTTCCGCTATTTATTACATCCCTGACAATGTCCATTAATTTTTCGTTCAAATGTGTATTGGGGTTTGCTTTATAACTCACCACTCCTTTCTTCTTCATAATGCGAAGTACGTCATCTTCCCACACAGTGTAAATTCCAGACTCATAAAGCGATGATAGAATCGGTGTAAATCCTGAAACAAATGGTGAATATTTCTGGAATCCTACCGTGACGAGAATTCCTAACACTGGATTTGAAGAAACAAATATTGTTTCGATCTTCAGGTCCGGTGAAGCATGTTCAGCTGCAGTATACTTTAGAAAGGGCAACCACCCAATGCAAGCCACCTTATGATTTACAACTTGAGCGATGCATTTCATAGGATTCGGTTCGTACCGTAGTCTGCTCGAGATTTGGTTAATTGAAGCAATATCTTTACTGCCAAAATACTCCACTTCTATGGTTCCAATATTGTTCAGAACGGAGGAGTAATCCTTATCATTTGCAAGGTCATCGAATGAATTTGGAGGCTTTTCAACGAAGGGGAATGTTAAAGAGGAAAATACTTGACTTTTGTACGCTGTTCCAGTGATAAGAACAAAAGTGAGCCAAGTCGCACATATTATTTTTAGCCCCCTTGGGATTTTTGAGGATTCCTCCATCGCGATTTCAAGTGTAAGCAGAGTGGAATCGATTAGAGTTTCCCTTATTGACTTCTTTGTCTCACGGTTAAAACTTAAACATGGCTGGGGTAAGTTAAAAAAGACAAATATTACCAAGACTATGATAATATATGCACATGCGACAGCTATCCAAACAGGAACTTGGAAAGGGAGTAAAAATGCTTGCCATTTTACTTCGGATTTGGGACGTGCCGTCAGAAACATTATCCCGGCACCTGATAACGGGCTACCAAAGTCAAACATGTGATACCATCCAAGTTGTGGTCCAATATATACACTAGCATCGAAGTCGCGTTCTTCATAATATAGATCCCCAATCATACTTGTCCAGGTTCCATTTTCGAGCAGCGTCCCGTAAGATTCTCCTTCTGCAGAATGCAGCTCATACGAAAAATTAAAGTAGTGGGATGCTTCATGAAAGACTCTTATGTGTGATCCATCATGCACTTTTTCACCGTTCTCCTTTGTTTCGAGAATAAAATTATATGGAGGGATGTAGGGATAACTAACCAGACGTAAATGTCGACCCTTTATGTTTCTCCCGATTGCAAAACGGGTAGGAGAAATTTGATGTACATTTGCAGTGAAAAATGGGTAATATGGATTTCCTTCTTCGGATACCATAAATTCTTCTGAATCCAATGCATATCCGAATTTCCAGGCAAGTTTGTTGAGTTGATGATCCGACCATATTTCCTCAAGGGTTGTTCTCATCCCCACGAAGACGAAGTGATCTTGTCGTCTGTTACCGAAACTCTTTATCCATTTCTGAATTTCGACAGGGACGTGAGAATGGTCGTCGATAAGAAATATGGAAATGGATACCACAGTTTTGTTGATATCATGAGATTTTATATCTTCAGAAATCATGACATGAACTCGTCCAAAATAGCTCATCCATGGGTCTTTGTTTGCACGATGCTTTGTGACAATTTTAATGCTGTAAGATGGTGTTTGGTGAGAGCTGACGATCCTGCTTGTCAAATCCTCAACTTTGTGAAGTATGTCGTGCTGGTTTAGTAGTGAGTGATCCAGTTTCTGTTTTGACGAACAGGTTGTCCTAATTATACTTATAAATATAATCATGGAAAAATAAAATACGAATTTACTAGTATTAATTAACGTTCTACATGAGATTTTGCACATTGTTACTGTTACTGCTTGAACTAGATGAGCACTTGTATTCCAGACACTATAAAATTTTGGTTTTTGGTATATTGGAGCTTGAGAGTACTTGGAGGAACTGATGGGGGTAAAAAAAGAGTAGCCTCAAAACAAACAGATATACTAAAGTTAAGTTACAGATATGCTGACATTTCGATTACAACACATTCGTAATCATTCATTCATTCAAATTTGCAATTACGAGGCGTGGACTTGTAAATACGCGCAACTTGAATTTATGCTAGTTACATTCAATTCACATACATTCCAATGCTGGGAAAGCTATTGCACACGCAGCATAATATATAAATTCATTTGCAGATCCTATATGGTATCAAGAAATATTTTGAAACACCTTGCAAATACACATATAGTTAATTAGAAACGGCATTTTTAATATTTTAACATCCATGTTTTAATTAGAAACGATCTTATTAGAACGTAATGTAAAATACTTGGAAATTTTGCTCTGATGAACAAAGTCTAAGTAATCATAATGTTCATAAACACATTTTTTCTTACGCGACTCACGATCAGATAGCATCTTCAGCTTAAGCCATAATCGTAACGTCACTCAATGTTAGGGTAAGATACATCTTTCAATATTCATACATTGTAATTAGGATTTTCTTAAAGATTGTCTATCACAAAGCTATCTTTCCTCTGCAACCGCACAAACTACATAGTAGCTTCGGATTATACATAAATAACAGTATTTACCAATCGAAAACAAAGTAATCATCAATGAGTCATCTTTAAACGAATAAGGGTTGGGTTGGGTTTCTGCTATTATTATGGATTTTCCATAATGAGCTCGTACCAAGTAGCTCTGTATAAATTGCTAATGATCCAATTTTCACACCAATTCCATTATTGCGAATTGCGGTGTCATATATTACAGCCTTATTTTGTTGGATCGATATTGGGAAAAGGCGTGAACCCACAAACGTAATTACACCCACTTTGGTTGGATATATCGTCAAGTCTTTGAACAAGATAATCCACATCCATTGGTATTGGTGCCTATACATATGTCTAAAATATATATACATATATACCACATTTAACTCCAACAACTAACTTCATGAATTAATTTACTTTCCTGATCTTGAGAAACTATCCACAAGACTGTCCCCTGTCCCATGAAAAGTTGCAATTTCAACAACTGTTCCCAACAATTTTACACCAACAAACTCTCCAACGAAAGATACAACTCCTAACAAAAGTCCAATAATAAGAGCCACAAAGATTAAACCAAGATTTGACAACTTCAACGGCTTTGTCCCTCTACTTCCCACAATATCCTCTATAATATCGACCAATTTCTTATTTAGAATGGTATTCGGATCTGCCTTGTAATTGGCAGCACCTTTCTGTCTATATATGCGCAACACATCCTTATCCCACATTTCATAGATTCCAGACTCAAACAAGGCTGAAATGATAGGTCTGAAGCCATCCACGTACGGAGAATCCTTTCGAAACGGTACGGACATCATTAACGGTAGTGCTGGAGTGGAGGATGAGAAAAATGGGTTAATTGCCGAGTCTGGAGAGGCATATTCTGCAATCAAATAATTCATCAGGGGAAACCATCCAATGCAAACTTTTTTACGACCGAGAGCCGCACTCTTGATGCATTCTATGGGATTAGGTTGATATTCAAGAACCTTCGCTATTGCTTTTATCATGGGAGATTCATTATCCTCAAAATAAGATACTTCAAGGGGCCCCAGATTATTCAAAATTGGGTGAAACTCATTCATCCGCTGACCTAGTTCTTCAAGGGAATTTGGAAGAGTCTCTGTGGTAGGGAAGGTTAACTGCTTAATCACTTGACTTTTGTAAGCAGTGCTTATAATGATTATGAACACCAGCCATACTCCACATACTAACCTAGCACCGTTAGGAATCCTTGTAGTTACTTCCATCGATATTTCAAATGCCAATGTTATCGAGCTAATGAACGCTTGGGCTGGCGATGTTCGTGAAGCCATATCCGAAGACATTTGCAGAATGACAAACATTGTGAGTGTAACTGCGAAAAATGCGATTGCCAAAGATATCCATACTGATTTTTGGAAGGGATAAAGAAATGCTTGCCATTTTACTTCGGACTTTGGTCGAGTTGTCAGGAATAGAACGGTGACGTCCGTTAAGGGTCCCACAAAGTCGAAGAAACTATACCAATGTATCTGTGGAGCCAAAAATACGGTGGAATCATAGTTGAAATTTTCATTGTGTAAAGATCCCAGCATCCCTATCCATGTCCCATTTTCAAGGGGTTTCCCGTAAGTGTCTTCTTTACTGGCACAATCCAGATCGAAGGTGAAATTGAATGTCTTTGAAGATTCCTGGTAGATTCGAATGTGAGTCCCATCGTAAATGGTTTCCTGATTAGTAGCAGCACTTAGGATGTAGTGGTAAGGAGGAGCATATGGCCATCCTATAACTCGCAAATGGCGTCCATGAATGTTCCATCCGATTCCAAATGAGTCTAGTGGAAACTCATTTACGTGCTTGGTGAGAAATGGGGTTTCAACAGAATCCTTCCGGAAGCAAATAAATTCATTAGAATCCAATGAGTATCCCCACTTTCGAGGTAATTTGTTGATTTCGTTGTTTGACCAGAGTTTCAACAGTGTGGATTTTATTCCGATGAATATGAAGTGATCGTGGCGTCTGCTGGAATGGGTTTTAACGAAATGGAGAACCTCCTCTGGGGAGATTTGAGATGATGTATTTCCAAGAAATAGAATGGAAATCACTGATTTGGTAATTTGGTTAGAATGAACGTTTCCAGTAATTGTATGTTTATTCTCTCCTAAATATTTTAGCCAACAAGATGATGTATCGTGGTCTCCTTGTAGCGTCCAAATTCTGAGCACACTATCTGATGGACTAATACGGTTGGAAATCAGCCATCTTAACAAATCCTTGATTTGGAATAATGTGTTGCTCTCAGGTGTGGACTTTTGGTCAATGATGTTTTGGAACTTATAGCAATCAGTTTCACCCTTGAGTTCGCCATGACTGAGACGTGCGAGGAGTAAAATGTACAATATTATTGTTCCACACATATCAGTTTGTCTATTTAGACAAATTATATTGAACAATTGCAACCTGGGCCATGATTCGGGTCCTATATTGTACATATAATGTTCAATTTTGTTTGGCTAAGATTAACTGACTAGATCACATTTGAAGGTGGTCAGTTTATGACAAAGTAGAAAATGCTTCACATTTATTTGCACTTCAACTGAATTGCCTACATTGAAACTACCACTGCCTTATGCATTTCTCTCTCTCATTATGGGTTTAATTAATCAATATTGCGGAAGACCTTGCGTATCTACACAAAACGTACATATATTAATTTAATCAGACGTGAGTTATGAAAACGTCTATTTGGCGTGTTTAATTACATATATAGAAGCCAATCATTATAATGTACATGCATGCCAGTTAGTCTTCATTAAACACCTTTTGCCATAAAAAATATGTTTTCTGTAATTATGCAGGTAAGAGTTATCTGAATATATTTGAAAATACACGTATATTTTCCAGGCAGTGGGCATCTTAATTTCCAATGACATCTTCCACTATACTTATAAATGGAGATATGGAGAAGGAATAAAAAGAACACTTTCTTTTGAATCACAATCTGTCTCTACTGCATTTATTGACTTATTTCTTTTTGGTTGAGGGGAGAGGGGGAGGACTAAGCAGTTTCGGACAGATATACATTCGCAATTCCTCTAATGGTTGCTCCCACCTCTCCTCATAAAATATGTACAAAAATGGGCGAGATGTGAATCCAACGTCAACAGCCCATTTTAGATGAGTATCGATGTAACTCTGACGCTGTTTGGGGCGCAGTCTTGTCGCTCCAAAAAGTCCCCCTGTCACGCACATTGGAAGTCCAGTCTGAATTCCTTCGATCCATTTCACTACTACTTCTCCTGCAGAACCAAGATAAGCTTGAGATGAGTTTTCCTTAGCATATTACCAACTTCATGCAGCTCTATTCATTCAATTGAAAATTACCAAGCATATTAGTTGGCTGTGCAGAAACCGTATGTACCAGGTCGTGAACCTCCCTGTATCTTTGCATAACATACGCCAACTCCGGGTCTTCAATAAATTTTACAGGAAGTCTGCTATCAGGGGTAACATTATTTGTCCTTAAAAATTGAATATAAGCCCATCCCAATGTTCCTTCTGGTAATGTTTCCAAATAGTCCAGGTCTATAGTTTTGGAGTTTATTCGTGGTTTCTGCGAAAGAATTCGATAACCCTCAGGATCTTCCAGCATATTCCTATGCAAACGTTTAAGTACAACTCCAGCCGAAATCTCGCCGAATGTTGCGATATTTTCTGTAACAATGTAAAATAAACTATGTAACTAAACTTTCATCTTTTGAAATTCCAGCTTTTATTCTAAAAGCATATTTATTTAATTTATTTGCTCTCTAATGCTTACCTGGTCGTGTAGGGTCCAAAAATGCCGACAACCCCGAGCCTACCGTTATGATAGCCCTCTGGAGGGGGCTTAATTTCACAAAATGTTCGTTCTTGAACACCCCTTGTCCAGAATACTCTCCATATTCTTCATCATTAGGACTAGGATACCGGACTCTAGCGTCCTCCTCTCCAGTTTCATCAGTATTAGACCTCTGCTGGTACGCGTGCTTATCTTGATGAGCTTCTTTAAAAGCACTGGAAGCCGACAAGCATCTTCTTCCAATCAGAGTGTTTGCATGATAGGCACGTGTGCTTGTCGAAAATTTAATAAACTGTTTACTTTTTAAAAGCACCTTTTGCTTATCTTGTGTAAATCGATAAGTACATTTTAAAGCTGACACCGTTTTCGGTATTATACTGAAATCACTCTTAGACTTAAGTGTACGATAATAACATGCCATGATTGATCCCTGACATTTAAATAACCATCTATTATCCAAAAATTAAAAGTATTACAACATGATTATGATTTTTGTTTTGTTATGCTTATGAATATGCTAGATGTTGTTGTGTTGTGCTAATCACTCCCGCAGAGTATCAGAGTTCCCCTCCCAGACCGATGCCACTAACTTGATCCATCTTCCATGGGGCATCTAGAGTTGGCGTCAGTAATGAAGGTGCGTTGTCTTTGTTCAAATCCTTTGGCTTGGTTGGGCTTATGGACTTGGGAGTACATCGTCCCCAAGCAGCAGAGGTGCTTTTACCTTGACTTGACCTGAGCGTGGAGTGGAGGGTTCACGACCGTTGTCAGGACACCGCGTCCCTTCACAAACTTTAAAAACTTTGTTGATTTGGAAAAAATCTGTGAAGATTTGGAAGTGAAGAGAGGCAGTTTGCAGCTGTCAGAAGTTTGCTTGTGTCCGTGTATTTTTTGTGGGAGAATTCTGCAAGTTTTATCGAGTTTCAGATCCAGTTTGACCATCCATCATCATCTTTTCTCCAGATTTCTCCAGTTGATCGGATACGTTAGTTTGCTGTACGACTACTGAAAATGCGTGAAATCGTCCACATCCAGGCTGGCCAATGCGGCAATCAAATAGGAGCAAAGGTGATGATTAATGATTACAGATTAGTGCCAGCTGCGTACTGATAAATGTTAATAAACAGTTTTTGTATGAAGATAATGGATTTTAAAAGCGTTTTAATTGAAATCAATTTTAGTTCTGGGAGGTAATTTCTGACGAGCATGGAATTGATCCTACTGGAACATATAGAGGGGATTCGGATCTCCAGTTGGAACGTATTAACGTTTACTATAATGAGGCTACAGGTAGGCTAACAGCAACAGCTGTAATAATAAATAATTTTAATTAAAATGCTGAAATTATGAAACGAAGGAATATCTAATTAATGCTGGATGTATTTGATTTCAGGTGGAAAGTATGTCCCTCGGGCCATTTTAATTGATTTAGAACCAGGCACAATGGATTCCGTGCGATCCGGCCCCTTCGGACAACTCTTCAGGCCGGACAACTTCGTGTTTGGTCAAAGTGGGGCAGGTAACAACTGGGCCAAGGGACATTATACGGAGGGAGCAGAGTTAGTCGATTCTGTTTTGGACGTTGTCAGGAAGGAAGCAGAGAGTTGCGATTGTCTTCAGGGATTCCAACTTACGCACTCACTTGGAGGTGGAACCGGATCTGGATTAGGCACTTTGCTCATTTCCAAAATCCGTGAAGAATATCCTGACAGGATTATGTGCACGTTTAGCGTTGTGCCTTCCCCGAAGGTAGACATAAATTACATTTACATATTTTAAATCATTGTTTACCTGTTGTAAGCTTCAAAGTTTTGAAAATCTTGTTTTATATTGAATTAGGTATCTGACACTGTGGTGGAGCCGTACAACTGCACCCTCTCTGTACATCAGCTTGTGGAAAATACTGATGAAACTTACTGCATCGACAACGAGGCTCTCTACGATATTTGCTTCCGAACATTGAAGCTCACCACTCCCACCTACGGAGACTTGAACCATCTTGTGTCTGCTACCATGTCTGGAGTTACAACTTGCCTTCGATTCCCTGGTCAACTGAATGCCGACCTTCGCAAATTGGCTGTGAACATGGTGCCGTTCCCTCGTCTTCACTTCTTCATGCCAGGATTTGCCCCATTGACATCCCGTGGCAGCCAACAGTATCGGGCATTGACTGTTCCAGAATTGACTCAGCAAATGTTTGATGCTAAGAACATGATGGCTGCTTGCGATCCCCGGCATGGACGTTACCTCACTGTAGCAGCTATTTTCCGTGGCCGCCTCTCAATGAAGGAAGTGGATGAGCAGATGCTTAACGTGCAAAATAAGAACTCGAGCTACTTCGTCGAATGGATTCCGAACAATGTCAAGACCGCTGTCTGCGATATCCCACCAAGAGGACTCAAAATGTCGGCAACATTCATTGGAAATAGCACTTCCATTCAGGAATTATTCAAGCGAGTGTCGGAACAGTTCACTGCCATGTTCCGTAGGAAAGCTTTCTTGCATTGGTACACGGGTGAAGGAATGGATGAAATGGAATTTACTGAAGCTGAGTCCAACATGAATGATTTAGTGTCGGAATACCAACAATATCAGGATGCAACTGCGGAGGAGGAAGGTGAATTCGAAGAGGAGGAGGGTGAGAATGAAGACAACTAGTTAGTAAATATAAGTTCTGTTTTTTAATCAATTCGCATTTCTAACACATAATCAAACTCTGGTGATTTCTAAAATGAACATCAAATACATTTATGTACCTAGTTAAGATTCACTTCTCAATAAGCGCATATCATTATGTAAACTGTTGTAATACGCTAGCAAATAGTATATTTGAAAAACTGAAAACAATCATGTCCGGTCATCAGAGTCCAAAGTATCAATAAAAATCATCGAAATTTTATGTCATGTATTTAGAAGTTTAATAGTTTTGGCTAACTCATGAATCATATTGTCATTCAAACTGAAACGGCATAAATGCGTACAAAAATTAAAAATGATCACTAATTTGAAGAATTTGGCTGATAATTACCCTAGACTGTAGGTCTGTTTAGTCGTTAATGACAATACTGACTTGCACATGCACAACTCACACACAAAGAATATATTCATTCATTCACATATTCATAATCATGACTCATCCTTGCCTCCAACTAAATTTAATATTACTGATAGTAAGATTGATTGATGATATTAAGCAGGAACCGTTACATCATGGCTTCGTGCCTGTAGGAGTTCCATCATTTGAATCTAGTATTGTCACCTTAATCCCCATAAGCACCGCCATGTCGTTCTCTGGTGACGAAAGTGAAGGGTCACTCTATTCATGCTCATCACGTCGAAATTCCAAATTAAGTCCAGTATCCCTGCGATCTTCAGACCCCAAAGCAAAAGGAAAAAGATCACTCATTCCTTTACCAACCACGTCTCATAAAAGTAATCTTGGTACAGGATGTAACCTGCAACTAGACTCACCGCGCTGTGCTCCCAAAGGAGTAGAAATGACCTCGAATGGCCATCCTTCTTCGTCGCGCTCACAATGTGATGCCAGCAACACATCATGCTTCAAAGTCTCAAGCAATGCGAATGCATGTCGTAAACGCAGTCAAAGGAGCGTACTTTCATCCAGTTTTCATAAGGGTTTCCTGAATGATCCTGGTTCAAAGGAGTACGTTGAGGGAGCCCTTCCTCGACAATTTTCTGACACGCTGCGAGGTCACAAAAGTCATGCATTGCATAGAAATGCATCAAACTTGTCGAAAGAAATCGTTCTTCCTACTCAGCAGTCCCAAATGTGTTCGAAGTCCAAGATGAGGTTATGCGCATGGGCAAGTTTTTCGAGACGAATGGGCGAAAAAGCAGTAAATACCCGTGGCTACTTCTTGTGCCCAATATGCAGCGAGCCTTTTAATAAGGTAATGTAGTAACAAAAAATATATGTCAGTTATATTTTATATCGCATATTAGTTTCAATTAATTGTCATTTTAATTTGTAATTTGCAAACAATCCACTACAGCCGGCGATAATAGCATGTGGCCATCTTTTTTGCTTACGTTGCGCCTGGAGCTGGTTTGCAAATCAGGACAACTGTCCTTGTTGTCGTTTCTGTGTGGTAGTAAAGGATACCGGAAGCATTCTTTTCGCAAAGGAGTTTTACGAAGTAAGTGGACTTCTTGCAAGTATCTTCATTGCTGGCAACTTTCAAGCCTCCTCGGACAACGAGGTGTTATCCTATGAATTGGAGAAGATGTCTGGTCAAAGCATGTCCCTTTTGTCATGCAAGTCCTCGGAACAGATTCTATCCATTCACCTGGCCCCATTATTTAGAAAACTGTTCCAATCTAATCATTTGGTGAAGGGAAGTAATCAGAAAGTATCTACAGAACGAGAGACATTTAAAAACAGTTTTTCAGCTGCAATATGGTTTTTGCGACAAGGTATTTTGGTGGAGGCCCCTCCAAAACCAACACATAACTTTAGTAGTCCTGCAGAAGATTCTTTCTCAGTAGATCGACAATTGCCATTTCTCATTAGAAAAGAAGTTCTTCAGGGCACTGATACATCAAGGAGCTCTTTACTAAAAACCGTTATGATGGCGAAATTATCAGGCAAGTCAGTATCAAGTGAATACTTCAAGATTCCTTATTCGTCTCCTGAAAATCTCAGACAAAAATTGGTGACACAGAAAAAATTCAGACTCAGAATCCCATCGGTTGCGGGAATTGCAAGACTATGCGTTGCACTTTTTACTTTCCTTATATTTGCATTGGCTATTCACATGTTGGAGTATCAGATTTGCCAAAAGACTGGATTCAGCAAATTGGACCTTTTCGTGTTTGCCTTAACTATGTGCACACTGATCGCACAGCAAGAAGATAGAACACGAATGGGATTTCAAACCTTGAGGAATGATACGAATATGCAGAGACAGAGGCGACAAGTTAGAGGGATAAACGCATGACCAATTAAGACAAAAACTTTAAATTCTAGTATCAGTTTTCATTGAATACATTTAAAAATCTCTTGTGGGAAATAATTAAATCTGCTAGAGATTGGAGCATATCATGTGCAATGTACGAGTATGTATGTGATATACTGAATAACTACAAACTTTTTAACTGTATATTTCAAATTACGTTATTTCAGGCGCCATTGCGCCCGTTTATTGCAAGTGAGTTTAATAAATTACATTTACTACGAGTCTAAAAGATATAGAGGTAATGCGCGTACTAACCAAGTTATAGTTTTGTGCAAAACTCAGACTGAATACAACTTGGCAAATAATGATTCCACTGGACGCAGGGGCGACCCTACCATAGGACTATCAGGGCCCATATATTTTAATAGGCTGTGCAATTTAAATCACATAGCCATACCTAAAAGACTTCCTAGGGTCGCCACTGGACTTAACTAATGAGTTTTAGCACATAACATCTCCATTATTTTAAGATTTATATATTCCGATATCAGTCAGTCAAAAGCCCCACATGTACAGTCTGCGCATCTTTCCCGTTTAGCGTTTATGCAAACATTTACCAGGTGTTCCTTACGAATACCTAAAAAATACCAAGTAAATTACGTTTAGTAATATTAAAACTTCCGTCTGAAACAATATTTAACTCGTAGTCGATTTTTATATTATACTATATTCCAAACTTACGATATACATTAGGTGTAACTGCCTGTGCTTCTAGTTGTACGACTTTTGTTCTCAGTATCTCCTCCGATTCCTTTGCCAATTTCATTAGCTCAGTTAGTTTAGCCGGATCAGTTTCCGTTTTGTGTTTCAAGAATTCTGACTTGATTTTATCGCGTGTCACTGGAAAAGTTCCCAAAACAAATATATCACGTTATCATGTGTATACAATGAACTTACATTTTTTACGAGTAGAGTAGACAATTTGGACACAACTACATGAAATTGAGAACCCTTTACGGTAAAGGCTTTACCTCTCAAAGCATTGTCATCTCCCCGAAAAACTTCTGCCCTCGTTCTCAACAACTGTTTGAATACTGATCGCACCTAAACAAACAAATTGATAACAAACCAAAATCAGATTCATTCATGTCGCATGCCATGATCCATATTACAATGCAAAAATGTCTTCAAAACAATACCTGACGCGTTTGACTAGAAACTGCCGACATTGTATAATTCGTATTTAAATTACAAGTACTTAAAAAAATTTGTCTATGCTCTATTTCACTGTGGAGTGGACTGCTCTTTTACTTCACTTCACTTTTAATTTTCTTTCTGACAACTGCTTAAACACAAATTCAAAGTTAGAGTTAACTAGGCTGCAGTACATCACTGGTCCTTTCCAATCATTTAATTACGAAAAATGTGAAATCGAATTATATATTTTGAGGTAAAGTAGGTAAACACACTCACACGTGTGCAAGTGCAGCTGATGATATACAAAACCTAAATATTATGCTGATTTGGTGGACGTTCCAAGCACACGCTGGTGGACATGTACGAAAGCACGTAAAAAGGTGTACAGAAGATGTTGATAAATTCTCGTTGCTGCGAACAGAGAGTGCAGCAGGGTGGCCTTCCTATGCCGTTGGCTCCGTCTCGGGATGTTGCAAGGCGTTGGATAAGCACGCATAAATCTACTTACAAATCTCATATCTCAGATTCATACTAAAACGGAACACAGGGCTTCATTCAGTACAGCACCTTGTCCAGTGATATCATTTTTTCAAAAGTCCGACATTTGACCGGATTAATTGACGTTCTTCAAAAACATATAAAATCCCTTTTAAAAATATACGAGTATCGGAGTATCTTGCAAGTTTTATGCATATTTTGACGTAATTTGTTCTTATGTGACCCCAGCTCAGGCTTGTCTTCTTAAGTATCCACGTATGTGTTCGCTTAAATGAGTCAAAACTAGTAGGGATTAGGGAAGCACTTCCTTGCAAGAAGGCAAGGAAGTAGTATATATATAGAAGTAAGTATCTTATCCACAAAACTTATCGTATCCAAAATTCTTTAGTTTGTCTTTCACACCTTCTTTACTTCACGCGTCTTCATTTTGCTTACAGTTCTGAGTGACCACATAAACTAGATACAAACTAAAAAGTGATTATACATATAAGAGAGGTGATGATGAGTTGATTTCAAACGTAGGTAAGCCAAATAAAACTTGCACCAGCACACGTATAGCACTTCACTTGCTCTTCACATTGTAATTAGTATCTGAAAATTAGCCACTTTTAGCAAAAGTAAACATGTATCTGGTTTACGTGCTTCGCCTTTTTATTGCCCATTATGTCCGTCAGTGGTGCTTGCACACTCTACTCTAAGGTGTCTTGCTTGCAAAGAAATTTGCGTCAGTCTTGTGCATACGATAAGGTAAAACCTATTATTAGCAGAATTAATCCTAGAGAGAAAGACGTACCTTGTTTGTTTTACGTGTGGAGTGATTGAAATGGTGGGAAGCGTAGCTGAATTAAGTGTTATTAAGTGTGGATTAATTATGACTAAAAGTGATAATTGGTCTTCTAACGAACTTTTTTTCCTGTATGGTTTCCAAGATTGGTAAATCTTTTAAATACTGAATTCAATGTTTTATATAGAACAAAGGTATAAAATGCTTATGCCACACTGATAGCCTGTATTTTCCACAACTGCATTCACGCTTTTTGAGAAAATTTTCATGACTTAGGTACTTGCATACGTATACACGATCCTAACTTGCCATTTCCATTGTGCGGATTATTTTAATTCTGAGATTTTAATTATGGTTCTTGGTAGAGATTGGTGCGAAGAAAAACTTCATTAGAGGAACTTATCCACTGACATGCGTGCTGCCAATATCTAAACCATATACGATAGTAATACTATAGTTCGCACGAGTTGAAATTTTTTCCGCGAAAGAGAAAAGCGGAACTTTCTCGGCGCCACAGTTTTCCTGAAGGTTACATTATTATTTAGTTTATTCCTCATAACTCACAAGCGAACGGTCGAGACAGGAAAATCCCCAGTTCCAAAGTTTTCAACCTTAGCAGGGAAGCCGGAAGCCCTCACAGTATGTGCTTCATGTGTACTTTATGGGAAACTTTGAGCTCCACACGAAATGCCATAAATCTACGGATTATCTTTAGAATCTAGTTACGGCTACTAATCATCTTTGTGCTCTTAAACTCGACAATGTTTAGATGTTGTCAACGTGTTGAGCTGCTCGGCTTTAATATGTTTTTGCCAGGTGCTCGGTACGGAAGGACAGAGCTTTTGATTCTTTGCTTAGCCGCAATGGCTGGATATGAAGAAACCTTTACAGACATGAAATATGAACCTACCGTTACCCGTTACCCAATTCACATATTCATAAACATGTGAACAACGAGAGCTCTATATTGAAATGGAAACACCACAGCAGCAGCGTGTGGGATGTCATATTTGTATGATTTGCATGATGTATACTTGACGCCAATTTAATTTGAGGGCACCTCACAGCATCAAATATAAGGTTGGAAATTACGTAGGTAGTACTAAATTGTGAGCCAATTCTTTAAGAAGTATTTAAATTGCGAGACTATACTTTGTGTCTCTTTGAATGTGCTCATACACATTTTAAGAAGGCAGCACACAATTTTTTATCATTTACCGACATATCTGTAGCCACCATATGTATCCACTGAAATTGACTGAAAGCAAATCGTATAAATTTTTTTATCCTCATCCTTATCACAGAAAGTATCTGTTTATCTCGTCACTCTCACCACGACCACGTCATCATGTGGGACTCACACTAGTCCAACCTCCAAAGGCTTTTTCCCCAATCCAAGCATTCTCATTTATTGGTCTCAAGAAGTGCTCTCTTTGCTAACTAACCAGCAAGTGAGTTAATCATCATCATAAAATACCCTATAGTCTCAACGGGCAATGCACACGCAGCAGCAAGAACAGACGAAATTAGGATCGTAATTGGGAACACTAGAAAATAAGGCATATGTATTTATCATTCCTCCCGAAAAGTGCCCAAAGCGTCGGAAATCATCTTTTTTTCACAACAGCAAAGGTAATCACAGGAGCTACAAGACAAAATGAGACTTAAACCGCATGCGGTTTCACGACATAATTATACCGCAAAATAACTAACAACTCTTGCAAATTATCATTACTCGCAAACTACATTGTTACGCCAAAGTTACACCGCGTTAAACATGAAGTTCTATAAGGATTTACGTTGATATAGCGCAGTAGCGAAAGCATATATTTTCAAGTACCTTGTTTAAGTATCTCATTTTGAGAGTCATTTCTTTATATTTGAGATTGAGTCAACAAATTCTTTCGTCTATTATCTGCCTCCCGCTGCCGGCATCCCTTTAAAAAAGCTACAACTTCAAAAAAAACACAATCAGTTAACTTCTTTGCAGCAATCAATGCAAGTGTTCATCCGTGCATCTTGTTACTCTCTGCGGTTCGTTTTTGCAAGTTGACGAAGAGCCAATCAAGACAGCGGGTTTGGTGATAGACACCACCCGTGGAAGAACTGCATACCTCGCTTGCACAACGACGACACATTTCTTTCTAATACGTTGACAGAAATTTATACGTTATGAAGATTTTCATGTTTAAAATCTCGTCTTGATATACTGCTAAAAATTGTGCAGACAAAAAAAGAGTCAAAAACTCAGACTTTCGACATCCTCCTTTTTTCCTACAACATTTTGGCAATTATCTGGGTTGGTTTTTGTTCGTAAGGTGCACATTCTGCAAAAAAAGCAAATAAATCCTGAGTCAGCAGCAAAAATGAAAAACGCAAAGAGGAGATAACGAAGACTGTTGAACTTCTTGAGCACAAGACATTTTAAAGTGAAGTGTACAAAGTATCTGGCAACAGGCAATGTCATGCACGTCTTGTAAAGCGTCATTCATGCCCAAAGGGCTGGATGGATCATTTCTGACTGCAACATAATATATCTGACTCTCGCCTCGCACACACATGTATTTCTCGTCGCTTTTTAGCTGTCTATACAAGTTAGTTCGCTCCCTTTAATTAAGTTGTAGTAAGACCTGAGAAAAGATAAAAATCCTTTGTGGTAATTCTGACAGTTTCTCCGGAAATGGGCCATCCTAATTTGTGGGTGAGGCTTGACTCATTTTGCTTTTTTTGTGGAAAAAAATAAGTGATCAGCGGGCTAAGAAGAGAAGAGTGCCGGCGGATGATGGGTGTTGGGGATGATGCTTCAGACTGACTTATGGTGTTGTGTAAGATACCTTTTCCCTTCATCATCATCATTTTCAGAAAAAAATTTATTTTTTCTCTAAAAAGGCTTCCCTTTCCCTGTTAATCATGATCAATTTTTTCTCCTTCTTCAAAAGCGTCGGATAAGGCTGAGGGTGGTGGCATTTGTTTGCTACACAGTTTGCGTTAACTTTTCATGGGCCATCTCACTTTTTTGAGGTTTCTTCAACATTAATATGCCAGCTTGTGGTGTAATTGGTTTCGCCTTGTCAGCAATTGCAGAGTTACCCCATACAGTGGGTGAGTAAAAACTCAGATCTCTATCAAAATTATTTTCAACTACATTACATCTGTCCTTCCTTACGATCATATCAACTTTCTATAAATAGATTCAGTTTAATTTAATCAATCATATCCGTTGTTTTAATACAAATTATGCACCGGGGCAATGTGAAACATATACTGATCCAATATTAGTTTTCGTAATAATATTCACCTTATCACTGAAATTCGATGAATTTCAGTTGTGCTTGCTCTGATTCTGGAACATGCCAATCATTATTACACTTCTGCGCTTCACAAGTCGAGGAATAAATATGTATTTGCTAACGAGTCTCGGAGGAACCGAATTGTATTTATCGACAACCATATTTATTTATGTATTTTTCACGAATCGTGAAGCTGATTGCCATGAATTTTTATTTCTTGACACGTATTTCTCATTACCAGACTAACAAATCAGTACATTTTGCCGTAGAAAAATTATTGATGTGTTTTCTATCAATCAATCAACCTGCTTCCTGCCTGCTGACTGACGTCACTCCCGTATAAGTGAGGGAGCCTTGCTATTGCTTTGTGAAAATTATTTATATGTAGTTAGCAAGAAAACAAGATTATTACAGGTGGAACAATTCAAGTGAGAAAATGAAAAGGATGTGTGTGTGTGATGTGATGATGATGATCGAGAAAACCCTTTTAGCAACTGATTTCACTTCAAGTATCACCTTGTACCCGTCTAATCAGCTTGATGTATGCCGTAATAATTTACACTTTCCTCGTAGCCATTTAGCCACAACAATAGACAAGTAACCTTCCCATATTAACAAGTATTGTACCAATTTTATGTGCGTAGAATTCGACTTATTATGAACGTGGGCATGTGTGCGCGTAACCTCTTCAACAAATTGATGTTGACAAATGTGGATTGTAAACGGACGACTAGATGAGGATAAGGAAAGCCAACAAGAATTCAGCAGAAGCATAATTTGTACATGTGTAAAGTCAAAAATATACGCGTGCATGCTCTTGCTCGTATAGTATTTTGCGCTTATAATCTCAAGCCTATAATTGATCTCTATTCTAACAAAAGCATATTCATATTCAAACCGTTAGGGTTATACGTTAAGCCAACAAAATGTGAAAAGTTCGTTCCACGCCCTTCTAACCATATTCGTTTTTACACCAACTTCCAATCAATAAAAGTTTGGTTTGAATAATGATTGAATGCTCTCGATGATAAAGGTGTTTACATGTTTAAATGATCAGAGATTATTGGTGAATAGTCATTGATTATCAAGAGGGTCACACTTGATTAAAAAGCATTGAAGGGGCAAAGAGCAATTACTAAACAGCTCATTTGCACAAATTAGGTTTCTTTTTTTGTGCTCGAACAAGGTCAAATACCTCCTGCAGCACACCGATCAAGTGTGGATAATTTATTGCGGTGTGGTGCCTAAATAAAAACAATTGGACTGCTTGCAAAAAAAATTGGGAAAAGAATATTATACAAGATGAAAATTATTAACTTTTAAAAAAAATCGCAATAAAATTATTGGTTAGGATGGGCAATTGGTCTTTAACCAGGTGGAACAAAGTGATCCGTGAGTGTGGCTTTTATTACTGGCTGGATTCCAGTTTTTGATGAAAAAATGGAAAACGAATTATCGACTCTAAATAAAAATGACACCTCTATTTTACACACCTCTAATCGTAAGTAGCAGGAATACTCAGACCGTCAGTAGGAGAAAAACAGTTTTTTCAAATGCATAGAAGTTATCATATAGAAGCAGATGATGATGATGTGTGTTGACTGGCACCCCTCTCTAATGATACAATGGGTACATGATATGAACTTGTTTGCAAGTTTGCACGAATTTGAACTTTATGAAAAAATCAGGAAAAAAATCCATGCTAATGATAACAATTTTACAATTCTAACACTTATTGACACGAAATAGATGACCGGCATATGCTAACAGATGCTCCTTAAGGTACGATATACTTATATGTAATGCACCATTATCTACTATTGTTTTGCAGGCCTAAAAGACAGTAAGTGGGCTCACCGGTAGCACACTTTCATTTTTCGAGTCTCAATATAACGTGCTACACGCTCCGAACTTTTTTCGGAAACAACTGTCAATAAACGATAGACTGGCTATATGAACGACAGAAATAGAAATTGCGTACGTAATTGTGTCCACATGACCAGTCGTCGGCACTGAATCATAAAGAGTTCTTTTGAGGAAGTGGTCAAAATACGTACAACAACATCCAACATTTGTTCTAATTATTCAGACGAAAATAATCACCTGTAGTAGTCTTGCTGTTATATCATGTCCTCTGGGCTGATTAGCATGTCATTATCCTATCATCAACGGGTTTTCAAATGATGGTAATTACCAGCAATTATTTCAGTTGGAGAATCTTTCAACGTGTTTAGTCGATCAACATCAACTCATGCTTCATAAAAACTTTACAGAACATTACTAAACAGTTGGGTCCTAATAATATCGTGTGATGAATCATGAAATGGAAATGAACTCTACAATATTCTTTAAGGTAGGGTGGGTAAAAGATATCACACTTTTCCTGCCTGCATAAAGAAAAGCTGTACATGGCAGATATAACCTTACAATTTACAAATACACAATGCATAATATTCATTCTGATCTGAATTTAACTGGGATGCAACTCTGCAAGCAAGTACGTTCTCCTCAGTTAAGCTATCATGAAGCTAGAAAGGTATCATGTTACGCCATCATGAATTTAAAAAATATTATGAAGCATTCGAGGTAAAATGCCAACGCTCCCAAGTTGAATTCGGATGTTTCCATTTCGCCGATAGCGAAGGATGTGAGTAATTTATACAAATTTTAATCCGTTTATGCATATTTAGCGTGTGAGAAGAGCCTCTGTTGTTGTAATTGTCCATCTTCTTGGCGGATATATAGTGACGGTTTGATACGCGAAAAAATGACACGAGTCTGTCAGAGGGAGAGAGAGAGAGAGTACAGGTAGCGTAGCGTGACCTATCATGATAGGCCACACACAGTCTTTTCGTGCCATCTTGGGAGATTAATCAGATGATTCTCCAACCATTTTCACAGACCACAACCATATATAGCCCATTACTGTTATCGTAACGCATAACGTGTGTGAGTGATGGATGATATTATATTATATCCATTGCACCTTGCAAACAACCCATTCTCAGGAATGGTCCAAACGTTTAGCTGTAATTTTACCTAATAAAAGCTTTCGAGTTTTCATAAACTGAGAACATTTGACGAATAGGTAATGCTCAAATACAATTATTCGCAAATGGAACCCTCGTAATCGTAATCATTATAATATTATGCTTAAAGAGGAGCCAACAACAATGGTGCTTCCAAACAAAAGAATAAAAAAAGAAGTTAGAACCACCGGTCAGCAACCAAAAACCAGGTTGTGATGCTCACACGATATGCATGCTAAAGTTCACAGCTTTTCCAGTCTGATGATGAAACGGTTTCAGTGTTGGGTTTCAAGGATATGATTATATTTTTGGTCGTATAGAATTATAGTAATGCAAGTTCGTATGTGGCCAGTGGCCACCATTTCTAACACTAGCTTGGAGGAGTGGTGTAAACATTTTCACTCGAAAAATGTGAGAAATTCCCTCCATGACATTACAACACACTTATAATATATGTGATTTCTCAAGAATCATTCGGTGCACTCAAAATATACGTATATGAAAGGAGACAGGAGATTTATACTTTATATTTAATAACATCGGTGTACCTGACATAATATACTTTTTACCCGAGACACGACAACTGCCATAAATTGGCATAATTTAGAAAAGCCGACTTGGATATAACCAACCATGAGCCTGAATAAATAATAAATATCTCACCGAGAAATATACTTTTGAGTACATACGTATGACGTGACAGCGACACGACACATTCCCTTCATCAATTCTCCATAAAACTAAACCTGACTTTATATCACATTAAACAAAATAAAGGTTTCATTAACATCCCATTTTAGTAAATGTTTAATGAACTCTTTTGCCCTTTTTTAAAGAGAACACTCTCGTTCCATTCCAGCAAAATGGACAAAAACTTCAACAGATAATTCATTGATGCCCTACAAATCCATTAATGATTCAAATGCCATCGGAGCGAAACAACCAAAAGGAGGCAATCGTTCAGCCCAGTCTCGCAGTTCTCGTATCTGAGAAATCATTTAATGAAAACTTAATCTTTAATTGCTCACTTCGTTTGTCATTACTTTGCATAACAAAGGAGTGCAAATGTGGGAGCGTTTAGTAGCGTAGCTGGTGCCAGAAAACCAGAAATTAGAAGACAATAAAATGAAAAGCTTCTCGTAACACATGCCTTTATATCCTGATAATGTAGACCGACATACTGCAGCGAGGCCTTGTACTAATCTAATATTGAAGCGAAAGCGGGTTTAATATCTCGTAATAAAGTAATATCTTTTGATACTTTCACAAAATGCACACTTTCTGTTCACACCCACATCATATGTGTGTGCTTTCCCCTCCGCAAAGTCCGCACTCTCATAAAAAAGAGTTAAATTACGTGAAGTGCAGAGGAGAATACATATGTGCATATATATTGAGTTTTGAATGCCTCTTCTATTCTGTGAAAGCATTAAGGTGGGCAGTACGAGATACTAGGGGCAGATACACACAAGCTAAGTTTGCATTTATTTGCTGGTGTGAGAAGACTCGGCTGTTGAAGTTTTAATAATTAACACCAGGTGTTATCATTACCACTTGCAGTATATTGCCAACTCCTTAATTATATTGCCTCAATAACACGTACCACGTCAAGTGAATATAACGTATGCAGATTACACATTTCCATTGCACATTACACGCGAAAAGAGTGTATGGCAGAGAGAAAGGGAGAGAGAGAGAGAGAGGTGCAATGACTGACTGAATGAGTGAATGGATGAGTGCGAGTGTGGTGGTAAAGTGGTAATCATTGCAGACAGTTTCGCCAAAATACTATATGTTTATTCATACTTAAGGTGACGTGACACGCAGAGTTCTGACTGCCAACTTCATTCTAAATTAATGGTGACAGGAGAGTCACTACAACGGGAGGATTGTTTTCACGTCACTGCCACAACATTAAAAATACCTCTCAACTCAAACCTCAACTTAACACATACAACTCATTTTAATTTCAGTTACATAAAAACTTATTATTGAAGTAATAAATGGTATTATCCTTATTTCTCTCAAAAAATGTCCAAGCCGAGAAGTTGAGGTTGATGAATGAATTATACGAACTTACGTTACACTGTTATGGTCAAAAATATTAACGGTGAAAATAGTGATATGATGAGTGTTATTACTACGAATTACGACCAAGCAGAAGTTACCAATTAGATACTTTTGAGAGAGAAGCAATTTTTGTTTCTCTGTACTAATTTTAATAGTGGACCATTTCACCCCCGTTTCATATCCCGCAGAGATATATTATGACTTTCTCACTCTGTTCCGTTCATATGCGCATCTCACATTATGTTTATATGTGATGATCTTGAGAATAATATAGCTTCTCTACAATTTTATTCTTCTACTATTCGAGTAACATATGGACTATATTTTCGTGTTTGCAAAATAAAAAAAGGTTCGTTCTCTGGAAAAGTGCCCAAATTATTTAACCGAATATTCCCTTTTCAAGTCTATTTGTTTTCATCGTAAGCTTATGTATTAAAAATATATAAAAATCCACAAAAATTGTAACATTGTGTGTGAATTGAACCGGTTTCCCATCTGATATGGTGATCATCATCATTTTCATTCAGGTGAATATAATCGATATATGCATATACATATGCGGTGCACATGCAAAGCATGTCCAGCATGTATACCAACATTTCTTCGGCTTCATTCCTTTTTCTTTAGCAAATATAATACAAATGGCACAAAAAGGGGTATGATCATCATAATTCTTATAACATGTTCCATCTGTATCTTTCAATATCATCTGCTTCCAAAAGTCATCTTCGTCCAGAATAAAAAAACAACTGCTGCCGGTTTGTGCCTTTCTCTACAAAATTACGCATGCAATGTTTGGCAACGCAAACATTTGGTCATGTTCTTCTGCTGGGATCGCAAACATTCAAGTACGAAAGGAGTAAAAGCTTATGTGGAGGAAACTATTTTTTATAATGATAGGATCAGCTTTCGGTACCTACTCAAGCCAATATCAACAAAGCCCATCCATTGCCAAGCCAGATGAAGTGGTAAGGAAAATGTGGAGCGTTTCTGTTCTGAACTGCCGCTTTCTCAAAAACCACCAATTAATGGATTATATCTTGTGAACTTGGCCCAACTGAGCATGACTTCCGAAGATTGTGAAGTTCAACGTGTTTTCTCAATCCTGGTATCATCCTAATACCACATTTTCACCATAATAATAACAACAATAATAATTACATTAGATTATCATGATGCCTTTGTCCTTGGTTGCATTTAAACACAGATGCGTCATCTGCATTAATTTAATTCAGTTTGGGGCCTACAACCTGCAAAATGTGGCACTTATTTGGGAGTCTAGAAAAATCCTCCATGAACAACTGCTACAGTTTTGAATTATGGCAGACATTCGAGAAGAAAAGTTTTTAAGTAAGAATGAAGTTGTAATTGTGGCAATGCCGTGAGCTAAATACTTAGCTTGTGTAAAGTTTATAATTATCCTGTACACACTTTCGTGGTGAGATTAGAGCCTAATTTATTTCCTTCATCTTGCACGACACGTTTCATTTCGAATCGAGTCTGAGCAAATAAAAATAGAGACTTTTTCTAATTTTAAACTTTCCTTAGTCATGTGTTCGTTTGTTGGACGACGAAATAACTTCATTGGGCTCAATGAATGAAATACAACATGCGAATATATTCCCAGTTTACTTTTTCAGTTAATAATACATTTACGTTGCAAACAGCATTCGTCCCCAGTTCACGTCGCCGATTGTGGACATCCACATAATCCACAATTTAATTTATTACTTTTAACAAGTATAAATTCCGCCACAACATTACGAAACACAATCTATGTGTTTTGAAGGAGGTGAAAAATTTAAGAATTATTTTAATGGCACTACAGGAATCCATTATTTGTTAAGATGTCTTATATGCTCTACGTACCTCCTTCTCCTAATACCTCCTTCTTTGACCCCGCAGGAGGAGGAGACCCAATTTTATACCGACATTTATTTTGATTTTTTGGCCATCCAGAAGTATATATTCTGATTCTCTCCGGATTTGGTATAGTATCTCATATTATTACTTTCGAAAGAGGTAAAGAGGTATTGCATAGAGTCCAAAGTTTGCATCTAAGGTTAACATCCGTAATTTAAATTAAAACATCAATTCAAAATGCGAACCTCCTTTCCGTAAAACCAAAACCAGTAAATATGCTTGAATGTTCCATATTAGAGGATTATTATAAGCTCGTCGCTCGAGCACTATGTGTTGCATATGACTTGGGTTCACTTGAGTGGGGCGGTGTGAACCAAATCCTGGATTTAACAAATATTCCTCGAACAAGAGGAAATATTTATTTTATAAAACACAAAATACCTCGCAAACTTTTCTATTCATTCCTCAAAAACTAGCATGATATCCTTCGTCACTTTTTATATTGTGAATGAAAAATTGGAATTTGCATGATTCTGTGCAAGGACACAATGCTTGCCCTTTTATTACGCTAAAGGTCTTTCCAATAACGAACGACTTGAGAATTTTTTTCCTATTCTTCCAGAAATATGTTACCCTCTTGAAAGGTTATTAAAAGTTTCGTTCCAGTATCAGGCTATTTCCAACTTAAAGTAAATAACTCACGAAATGCTTATTAAGATGATCTCGTGTCGACTCTCCAGAGTTGCGTTACTTCATTATTTTACGCGAAAGACGAAAGCCCCAAGATGAAGACTACTGTCTGAGGCAGCATTCTTCTTGACTCCGTATTCAAGAGGTGTTTGTTCTCAGAGAATTACTCTGAAAACAAAGATAATAGCTGAGAGCAATACTACAACATACAAGCATTTAAGTGAACGCAATAATTTTAAGTATCGCAGTAGACTTATAAAGACCTCTTTATTATCAAGATTAGTTTTAATGTTCTCCAGAGATATTAAACGTGCAGCAAACCTGAACTACAAGCGTTAGGTTAGGATGAAATACGAAGTAGAATTGGATTTGGATCGTTTTAAAACTCATTCCATACAATAAATATGCATAATATGAAGGAAGACTTTTTGAGCTAAAACATTTTACAACTGAGGATGGATTCTGATATCTATTACTTACTTACAAACACAAAATACTAACAAAATATATTCATAAGCTCTGCCACATCTTACCAAAGACTAGGTATATCGTTCCTCTCACTATTATCGTTTTACGTTTCACAACAACACCCTCTAACAAAGAATCCTTCCCTTGTTTGATCCTCGTGTGCACCAACACAATATTCCGTGCATACCTGCCAATGTAATTTGGAGAAATAGAAGTCAGCGCCTTGTTAGCTGATTAAGGCAAAAGAACTCTTTCAAAGCTTAACTAACAACTACTCTCATTATCATTATCCATCATATTCAGGAAAAAAGAAGCATAAAATGGTTCGGTTCGTCTAAACCCTGCATGGAGAAGCATGAAGAGAGGCGAGAGGCATGGCCAATCCAGGCAGGTACCCTCTCTCCTCATTTTTTAACGCTTTTGTGGTGTTTTCGGTAGGTGCTTCACTTCTCGCTTTCAGTTTCACCAACCACTTTGCTGTACTCATCAGCTCATTCTCAAAGTGCTAACCACAAACGCAAACAAAATGTTAAGGAATGCATTCCAACACACATTAATTCTCCACACATGCATATTACATACGCGTTTCCTACCAATTTCCAAACTATCTTATTATATTGTCTGCCTGTATCTCAAATGTGTTTTGCCAAGTGTTTCTTATATGGCAAGCGTGTTGCGCTATACGGAATGAGTACAAGAGTCCATTTTCATCACATTCACTCATTTCTGTATAACATAACCCTTTTTTACTTAAGAGAAGATAATAATAATATCATTACACAAGTTCTCATTGGCAGAGTGCACGTTTCACTTCCAAGATTGCATCCTTCATAGTAATACCATAACATATATATAATCCTCCTTTAAAAATGCAATGCATTCTTTGAATACGTAGCTCATATCGTTTCAGCAAAAAGATATGCTCTCTTCGTGAAGAAAAAAAGCTCCTGTTTTGTTTTACTTCAGACTTTCTTTCCTTCTATTTCTTCCAAAACATTTTCTTCAGAGCGTCAGAGAGCAAGTAAAAAAAGAGCAACAAGCCCTTTCGGCATCTTCGTCGCGGGACTCGTTTGCATAAAAGGTGCTTGTGATGTGATATATACATTCGATACGATGCTCATGCTAGCTGTTCCCCGTTCACTTTTTATTACATGGAATTATATGGCGAGACGTATGAAGTGCGACTCAAGTTGTATCAGTAAGCGAGAATGAAGATCGTCATTATACTCTAGAACAGTAGCACGTTGTACATATTGCTTTATTGTAGTTTTGATATTTACAAGAGCAACTTTGATGAGGAACAAGTGCAAGATTAGCTCCATCATAAAATATATATGTATTTTCCCACTTTACTCCGTATTGCAATTCTCTTCTCCTCAAACAACTTTTTCATAGTTAGTCTTGAGTTGCTCCTGGACGGACGGAATTGAACGGAAGTAGTGAATATGAGAAAGAGGTGCATTTTTTCTAGCTTCAAGTTATTTTCTGTGTATATGCACACATATACGTGAATATACAGAGTGTGTTCTCCATTGTTTGATCTAAAGTTAAGTACATGATTTTTTTATATTTTTGTGAAAATCACGAGTGAAGTTGAAGTGAGGTGAAGTGTGCAACTACTTAGCTCACCACGTTACGTATGCACACACACAGTTTTGTGTTTGTTCTTCGTATGTGTGTTCACAATCACAAGTACGAAAATGTTGATACGACCAGTACGGGTCAGTTTTCTGAGTAACTAAAGAAAGAAAGAAAGAAAGGCTTCTCATCATCATTATCATCGGGAAGGAGAGAGAGAGGTACAACTATTTGTTGTTTGTGGTTCACACTATCATTAAGGTGTAAAGCGCTATGATTTATTACCTGATACTAATGCAATCTGCCGCCGTCTTTCTCACTTGTGCTTATCTTTCCTTTTTCCCCAGATGAATTATCATATTATATCTCTTGTCTTGAAGACAGAGACAAAAGGGAACTTCGTACTTTATATACGGAATATATCCTCATATATCTATTTACTCGCCACGGTTTATTTCATTCTTGTTCGAGTGATCAAATATCAGAAAAGCACATTTTCTTGGTATCAGGTGTTCTATGTAATGTGCTATGCGATGAAAGAAAGGGCGAAGAAAGCAGGCGGCTCTTAAAAGTTGAGTTATACCGAGTACCGAGGATAATATATAAAAATGTTCTGAGAGAGAGATGATTCTACTCTCATTTGTACCATAACCTTCGTCTTGAATGTGGTGAGGTGTGTGTACGTACGTGTTTGTTCTACATTACTTCACGATGCCTAACTGGTATTTTGTGTCATGTGTTTGCAAAGCCTGTCAAAAGGGATGCGTTATCATTGTCATCATGTCTCTGAGTCCGGACAACTGGTTTTTCTTCACCTGTATCAAGTGAAGTTGTGGCCAGCGAACGAGGTTGATGATGATTACGTGTTATTATAATCCAGGCTAGCCCTTATATCAACGTGATGACACTTCCTTGTCGGCACTTGTTGAGGAAAATGAATGGAAAAATATGTGCGATGTACTTTAAATTTAGGTCAAAATAAATGTATTTTAAACTGAAATTGCACATATTTATGTGTCTCTCTATGAATAACGCAGATTCTTCTTCAGCTATTACTTCGCATTCGTAAAATGCATTTTTGAGTTAAAAATCCCAATTCAGTACATTTACCAAACCTCCACAGTTGGATTTTGATAGAATTATAAGCTTGTTACAGATTCCCACTTAATAGACATAGTTTAATCCCAATTAATAGATGAGGCATTTATTGTGTCAACGTAAACTTTCACAGGTTTCATTGAGACACCGGTTGTATAAGAATATAGCGCGATTTGGTGGATTAGTATATATTCCAATTTTTCCGGGCCCCATACTGAGTTTTGGCAATTCAATAAATTAATTCACTACGTCTACATAAGATGAAAGTGTAAAAATAATAATTTTTTTAAGATTCGGGATGAATGGGGGAAATTTTTCACAACCCGACAACAAAATTTGCATGCCACTTACACCTCTACAATCGAGTATAATATGTTAAAATTGTTAAATAGAAAATAAGGTTATAGCCAAATGAGACGAGGAACAGGCACCTCTTATATAAGCTAACCTTTTCGCAAACTGATTGCAAATTCTATTCTAGTTATGTACACTTTTCCATGTTGAGACCATCAAGTACATAAAACTGATAAGAAAAGAAGCGGAGAAGAATAGTAAAAGCAGGTTTGTGAATAATTAAGAAGCGATCGATTACTTCTATTCTCTTTCTGTCCTTCGTGCTATCTCCGACAATTTTTTTGATGTTTCAGATGAAGACATCAACATCGATGAACTTGTCAATCGATAGGTTGCAAGACCAAAGAACATAATACTTTGCATAATTTATGTACTCTTTGTGTCCTCGAACATTTTTACATCTTCGTCGTATATGAGACAGAATGAACAAAACGAACACAAAAATGTTCCAAACCCCATTCCAAATCAAATGCGTGTAATAATAATTCTCCAGTATCATTGCTTATCTGAATTCACTGATTTTTGCAAGTTCGCCCTGGACTAATGTAGTTTTGAAAAGGAGAGCAGTAACTCAACATTGCATTTTACTCACTATAAATTCGACGGGAAAGACGACTAGTAGTCCCATAGTCCGTAATAAATTTGTGAAGTGAAAAAGGATTTTTAATCCATTCTGTCATACTCATTTCCTTTGGAGGAGTGTCTCACTCTGCTCTGGTTCTGCATAACAAATGGTAATCAATAATTTCTTCAATATTAACGGCGGCGTGTCACATAGTTTTCACTATCGGTGAGGTAAAGTAAGACATTATTACACAGTGTGGTGATAGCAGACGAACGATATACAAACAAAGCCGACACAAATGTAAATCGAAACATCGCCATCGTCGTTGTCGTGTCGTAGTGGCATTAGTAATAATGAGCTAATCAGCATTGGCAAGCCTATGCCACTGGAAACTCCGCTGGAATGAAAAGCCAAAGCTAAACTAAAGTGACAAGCTAGAGACAAATTTCGAGTGAAGTAGATGAAAATTGCATTTTCTCCAATTTTTTTCCTCTGGGTTTAAAAAATGAGGTACCAACGTGGCCTGATAATTGCATGATTATCGCATATATTCCTTCTGTATTATTTTTTGTGCGTGCTATATTGAAGCTCGTTGGAAGAGTGATTAGCTTCGTTTTTAAATTTCGTGTTGAAATTAGCTCCGAGTCGAAGGGAATTGGAGATAGCTTCTTC
Organism: Heteromurus nitidus; assembly: GCA_034687055.1. Classification (NCBI taxonomy): domain Eukaryota; kingdom Metazoa; phylum Arthropoda; class Collembola; order Entomobryomorpha; family Entomobryidae; genus Heteromurus; species Heteromurus nitidus. The sequence goes on along the minus strand of JAQFZW010000072.1, from coordinate 79,983 downwards.
AACTTCAAAAAGTATCGAATTGGATTGTAAGTTTTTTTGGTCTGAAAAAGCAGTCCCTTATAGAATTCATATTTAGATGCATTGAAAAATCTCACCGAGACGAGAACGATAACAAAGATGTGATAAGCTTCTTTGTACTTATAAATGTATGGAGGCAGCCTATATATGTATTTCACATCTTTCCCAGATAATACATTAATACTATTGTGGATTTCTGTCAAAAATATGTCCATATCAGTAGTACTCAATCAGGAAAGTGTGACTCTATTTATGGTTGCGGAAGAAAGGGAAGCAGGGATAATGAAGGGGACTAATAGATTTGCGGGTCTTTTCGTAATCAGTCAAGCATGATGAATTTTTGAAAAGGGCTTATAATACACATTTTACATGTTTGGGATTTGGGACACAAACCAGTGCGCTGTGTTGAATGTTGAATCCAAGTGGGAACGAACCTTGTGTCGATGCCGATGCGGAGTGAGAGTGCTGATTTTAACCAAGGGAAAACGAGAGCGTTATTCCCCCTCACTTCAATAGCTCAGCTAAATACATTTTTATCCTGTAATGTGGACGTAATAATACTAATAGGACGAAGTGGTTAACATGCTTGGTTGAACGATATTATGTGCCAGTCGTCAGTCGTCCCCATCAATGCACTTTTAGGCAGCAGGGTTTTCGATTGGTGGTGGTGATACCGGTTGAGTATGAATTAGTGAGTAGTGTGGTTTGGTTTAGTGATGATGATGAATGCGATATGTGATTATAATATGCGGTAACTGTGGCTGGTGGTAGTGGCTTTTTTATTTATCTTCTTTTCAATGAAAAGCCATAGATCTGTCGGATCCTCAGTCACAGAGAGAGAATAAGAATATTTACACTCCTTTTTTAAAAAAACGAAGAAAGAAATAGGAGTTTTGTTGTCGTTACGTATGCTCCTCTATATTTAGTAAACTTATGCGTAAATAGTTGGTGAGGCTGTTCTGAAAAGAGACAGGAGTGAGTGGATATATTATGCATTAAATACATGGTTCAGTCGTCCTTCATTTTTATCAAGGGAAATCGAAAACACGGAACAAGGGAGAAAGGAAACCGGAAAAAAATGTGTGCGTTCTTGGTATCAAAGCATGCACGCAGAGGAAATTTCAGGGGAAGCCCTTTTACCACAAAAACACATATATGTACCCATATTTCATTGCATTCACTCCATATTTTTTCTGCACCGAGTTTCTATTATATGATCACACATTGTGTGCTATACTCTGTATTTAGGGGAAAAGACCGACTAGCCATTTTTGCTCCTTGTTTTTCATTATTACAACCATTTGCATTGTAAATGACGGCAGAGTGTATTCCACTCCATCACGAGTGGTTGTCTCGTTCCGTGAAACTCGGGAGAGGATATATAAGTGACTGCATTAAAGAGTTTAGAGAGAAGTTTTTGAGAGAGAGCAACAGAGTGCGGGATGCATACAAGCAGCACAAGTTTCACTTTTTGTGTGCCTGCTTCCTCTCCGCTTTTGCTGATTTGTTGCCGGCTATTATGTGCAGCCTGGTTAGGAACGCCCGATTCGGATTCCGCATGAGCGAATCCCCCTCTAAACCGCTAATCGCATAATAGGACTTCACTCTTCATTCACCTTCTATTACTTAGCGTCTACATTTTAGGAAGCTTGCTTTGCTGGATATTGGATGTATGGGAATAGTAATATCGTACCTTGTGCTACACACAGTTGTTCGTCCTTTACGATGACGGCTGACTACTGCTGCGACTCTCTCGTATTGCGTATTTTTATGCATGCATCCGTGTCGTTTCCACGTTGTGCATGCTGGTCGGTCGTCGGTGTGATACGCGATGTGATGATGATGAGAGTATATGAATGCATGAATGCCTGAGTAAACCAGGACCAGGGAGACAGAAAACCGCAACACTGAACGAGATGAGTTGATCACACCGTCATCCATTCTAAAGCAGTCTGTCAGCATCCTTGTTGGTGTTACGTTGTTGTGAGTTGTGAATGAAAAGCGGGAGAGAATCGGGTTGCAGTGTATAAAAAGGGTAGTTCTTCATGTATTGTAGAAAAACGTTCTTTTTTTGGTGGAGAAGCTTCAATACAATATACCTTTGACTATCTGAAACTTTCATCATCACCGCTGGTCCCAAGTCTGATTTTAGAATAATCTAGAGCCGTTCCCTTTGAGATTCCGAGATTTTAAAGAGTTCAATTTTTGTCATTTCTTCATGCGTGATGACGTAATGAACTAAAAGTGCACTTACTTACAGATTGGGTGCGTACATAAAGAGTTTGAGTTTAGAGTCGCCGAGGACCAGACCAATATGATTTTTTTTCACAATGAAATCTTTGAGGTTTCATAGCCGCAGACAAGCAAATTGTTCAGTAATAGCTGCCAACTGACCCTTCTTCTGCTCATTGACTGGGATGCGGTTTACAAAGTGAGCATGCCTGATTGAGTTGCTCAACTTGATTTTGATTTTATAGAAAAAAGGTACATAATATACATTAAAGTAAACGGGTGGGTGTGGAATGGATTTCATTCATTCTCATTGATAGAAAAAATTTCGGGATCATTTGTACAAAATGTTCATGTTTTCTAGTGTGAATATAATCATTTGTTGAAAGCCTTGTCGCGCATTTATAGGGTCATAAAAGGCCTTGCCTTTGATACAGATGTCAATAATACCTTAATCTCCCCTCCTGAAAATAAAATCCTTAAAATCCTGATTTGTAGGGAGAGTGCGATGAAGTTGCATGACAGAAGATCGGCATCGCCTATCGACATAGGCTACTATTTTAACAATTTCATAAAAGTAAGAATTCCAAACTCTCAACTTCTTAACATTGGTAATAGTAAATAACGATATTTATACACTAAACCGGAAGATGAGGATGAAGCTATTTCATTATTAAAAAACCTTTCAATTGATCTGACTCTCGTAGGAAGATTATCCATAAGATCATTGGTAAGGTCTATGGGGCATGCACCGCTGTAAATGCCACACATAAAATCGTCATTTTTTCCTTGTCAAAAAAGCTACAAACGTATGTCACACACGTTCAACACAGAGAAACTCATTTGTTGTGTCGCAACAAAACGAATTTTATTATCCAAAAGTATGAGGGAGACATGTCATTTTAATCTAATTGATGGCTCTATTCTGTCCAGTCAGGTGTGAATCCGGCTTGTCCTTTACGTGAGATGAGCACACTATAAGACGAGCGCCAGCACCAGCATACAGCAGACGTGAAAAAGGCTACTTACTCATCATATCAAACCTTATCATCAGCTACATGCGCCTTCTGTTGCATACTTGTCATGCACCACCAACCACCACTTTCATCAGCATCACACACAAGTCTCCTATACTCTCTCCACATAAAACTTGATTCTTCTGGTGAAAGAATGGACAAAAGAGTGGATTTTGAGCCTGTGAAATTGATGAAGTACTAAAATAAAGAAGTAAAATAGTAATCTACATCGGATCTCGTCGTCATCATCGCATATTATATATATGCTTGCCCTCCTCTCATCCTCACGTTGGACCAAACGCTTTTTCATGCCCAGTGCGAGTGCAGCAGTTGAGAAGAAAATGGAGAGAGGAGAGAGAACAATTTTTATGTGAGCAACGAACATAACAGGGCTCAGCTGGAGACTTTATTTTAGTTCCCATCACTCATTCAATGATTTGGGTTTGACTGTTCTTGTCATAACTTCGTGTTCCCTGTTTTGTACGAGAGCGAGAGAGAGGAGACGCCAGGCCAGTGAGAATGTGCCTATTGCATAAACGTATGGTGCGTACTCAAACTAGGCACACGAAAGAATAAGTAAGAGTGGAGTTGGAGTGTGGAGGGATGATGACAGTTAATAGTTACAACTTCGACGTGGAGTGGAAAGAGTGTGCATAGTTCCTCAGCTAGTTTAGCTTAAACATAAGATTATATAACTGCATTTCTGTTTTCGGACATAAGCACATGACTCTGTGTGTGCTGTGTGGTATTATTACTACGAGTTTTGCATAAAAATGGACTCGTAAGCAAAAAACACTGTGTGAGCACTTCACTGGATATATATTACATTTTATTTCCATTACTCCCAGTTTCACTTTTTCTCTCTCTCGATAGCACAAGCTCCTGCTGCTCCCGCTGTCCTCTTGTTGTGATTGTGCTCATAAGTTTGATGTGAATATGTGAGTGAGTGGTGGTCACCGAGAACGTGAATGACTCTCGATGAAGATGAAGAAAAAACATCAAGATGAAATCTACACGAGTGCACGTTGTTGTTGTGCACTGCCAGAGGAGAAGAAGAGTGGAAGAAATGAGCTTCACAAAAATATGAGTCCTTTATCAAGATTATATGTGTATGGATTAAACAGTTCTCCTTTTTGCAACATGCTCATCAACAACTTCATCTGAAAAACTCGTGTCTTTCTTGTGCCTACATTGACGAAGAAAAACAAACTCCTTAGAGCTTTCAGAGGGAGCACATTTGTGCGTGTGTTTTAAACGAGGCAATAATAATGATGTCAAGACAAGCCAACTGAATCTATATCTCATCTTCTGCCAAGCCAATGTGTGCTTTTGTTTGGATATATAAAAAAAAGTTTATATGAATGTGAGCAAAATATCAAATTTTGATATTATCTTCCTCATCATCGACATTGAACATGGATGGGTGTATGCACACACATGATTTCATGTGTTGAAGAAAGTTACATTCTTCTACTTTAATCCATTTATTTATCCTTTGGCTGGTTTGCCTTTTGAGCTGTCATTCTGAAAGTTTTATTGATTCAAGCATTGTCATCTTCTTGGGCATCGCGTTTGATGCAGTGTTGGAGTTGTACAAAAATTTTTGGGAGTGGATGTGCTTTCCCCTCCCTTTGCTAATATGAACCGTAGTGTGTATATGCGTTATTGACTCACAGATTTTATGTAGATTGTGGGGATGATGAACTAAAAGTCAAGTTGAGTTGAAAAAAGTGCATGGTTTGGTTACGTAGGAGGAATTTTTTAATCTCTCCCTCTCGTTGGCGTGTGAGTTTTTAACGCTATGAGCTTAAACTCTGAAAAGGATATCGTTACAATGAGGGAGTCAAAGATCAAGCTGAATCACTTAATCTGATGAGGACGAGGATGAGAAACAAAAAAAGTAGTTGATACTCAGCTGGAGTTATTTGAACTGAACTGAAGTTTTATATGAAGTAAAGGTCGTCAGTCTTGAGAAGATCATTATCTTAATGCATATTTTTTGTCTTAATTCCGCTGATAAAAGTGAATGATTAGTACTGGTTTTATCTCCGGAGACATTGCAACTTGCAACCATAGGTTGATTGAGTTTTTCACAAGCGTGTTGTTCAACAGAAAAAAAAATTTGCAAGTACAAAACGCATAAAAATGAAGATTTTTCCCTAGACTTACAACTTGCATAATTTTTTTTGTAAAAAAAACTCTCCGACAAAAGGAGGAAACAGCCTAAAACATTAATAGTACATTAGCATATATCCGTCCAGATCGGCATATCACATCGATATATTTTTTCTGTGTTTTTGTCGACATATCATCGACGAATTCTATTAAGGAAAATTTTATACTAGTAGAAAATGTGAGAAAAATGGGGGAACATGAAAAACAACAAACATGAGCTTGTATCGTCCCCTTTGTTTCTACCGTCATCAAGCTGGATTCATGAAGAATCGTGAGATTTTATATGTGCCTAAATGATACACAACGAGGAGTCCTCCCTATTATACACTCTCAACCACTATTTCACAACGACTCAACTTGCCAACAGGACAGGATTGGAGATAATATATTTGTTGAGCGATAAGTATGAAGTATGGACGACGTGGTGATAGTGGACAGACAGAGTGTTTTTACTTTTACTGCTTTCTTTTACCGTCCGACAGCGGTCAAAGTCAAGTGAAGTGACGACGGCACATGTGTTTGCATTGGAGAATTGTGAGACAAATAAATTTCTCGCTTGAATGCATTAGCGTAAAGAGAAGGAAGAGTACAACAAGTGGTCGCACTTGATCGATAATCAAAGTCAAGAAAAAAGTGGATTCTTTCCAAATATTATCATAACGATGGATCCTCCTCAATTGAGTGAGCTCAGAGAATACTACAGACTGTTGGGTAAGTAAAACCTCTCTTTGTTTGTACAAGTTGGTATACCATACCGTATGCATGAGATTGATCAAATATAAATGTATGAAATGAATGTATTTTATATCTCGTATATAATATTCACGAGACGAATGAATGGACGTGCTTTTACAATACAAAATTTAATGCTCTTCCCACTCCGTATGTACTTAAGAAGAGTAGTGGCCGAGTATAAAAAATGAGAAATTTTAACCGAAACACAAGTTAGCATCAGCTTCAGCAAATCATTGAAAATTGCTTAAATTTGCAGCCAAATAACTGGTGAGATTTTAATGGGACACATACTGCCTCTCTCTATCTCAAAAGTGGAATGGAATCAAATGTTACGCTTTGTAAATATTTGCGATAAAGATGGTGAGAAGGAGTCACGCAGCAGAGTATCATCATTTAGATTTTAAACCGGACCAATGAATTTTAAGCGCTATTAAAAGTCTATTTAGGGCAGGTTCTCGACAATTACGCGTAATGGAGAAGATCATTTTTTGAGAGGATGAAAAGGGATGAAATGATCAGAGAGTAAACTCAGTAGCAGATCATTTTCTCTTGGAAGGGCTGAGGTGTGGCACTATTAATTGGTGTCCTCAAGTTTAACATGACAATGAGTGCAGCTACCAAATAACCGAATTAAAAGCTCTAATCTGTGTACATGGAAGAGGGCAGGTGGTTGTTTGTCTGCTTCCTTAATTTTTATGAGACAGGTCTATTAAGGTGAATTGAGAGATCTACTCACTCTTTTCGTAAGTTGGCAACAATATAAAACGGGGATGAGTTAAGTTGATTAGGTTATCGATTGTACACCATTGTAAGCTAAAACGACGTTTTGTACCATCAAATTGAAAGCTTTAGCTCGTTCGCTCGTTGTTACATTGGTTTTAAAACTTCCTGCATAGTGTTGGAGATTTTTCCAATACCAATATATTATTCGGATAAATGAAGGCAAAATAAATACAAGACGAACTAATCAACATGCATAAGTGGGAGAGGAGAAGACTTGGTCTCAATCTCAACCTCAATTGTACACATCCACATCTTTATATTTTGCGATTTAAATCCGTGACGTCTTGAATTCAACAAGATCAAATCTGAATGAAATTGTGCACACATATAGAAAAAATTATAAATTCAGTCAACGTGTAAATGAACATGATTTTTTGTCGATCTTACGTGCATAGGTTTGCTCAATTTGAAATACTTTTTATAGCATCGCAAAATCAAGTTACAAACATCCAACAACTTCAAGAGTACCAAAAGCATGTTGAATTAAATGACTACACAATAAGCGTTATTTGCGTGTTAAATCTGGTTCTGTCCATGTCTTGAACTATTCACCTTTTGACAAAACACACGAGCACAGATTTTCGCTGACGCAGAGGAACAACTTCTACTCTTGCTCTCTTAACTCTTATCTTAGAGTTTGCTCATAAAGTGTTAAATATTATGTTCATTAAACAATTGATAAGGGATAACCACAATAACATGTGAGCAGAAGTATAGTTTGGTTGTTTATTATAATCATGCTAGGTGAACTTGATACACATCGATTCGTAAGACAGAGCTCAAAAGTGGTAAAAGAAACTTCTTCCCTCACGTGATACATAAATGTAAAAAGTATAAACTTTGACATAAGTCGAATAGGGCAACTGGCGCTTTGAAAATAAAATAATTTATGCTTTCGTAAAACAGGATGCAGTTAACTACTAAATGATCGAGCAGGGTTACTCTTCGCGAAATACGGGTTGAAACTTATAGAAATGAAGCGTATGCTGGAAATTGTCTGAGCCTAAACTGATGTTTGGAATAAATAAATTTAAAAATTACAATAAAAGATTAACACGCAGTTGCAAGTTTGATTTTAATTCGATTTCCAGTCATTCCTTTTAAAATACAAAACTACCACTTATTATTCTTCCCATACTAATAAAAATTATGCTTCCAACCATTGTCTGTGTGTGAACAGGAAGTATTGTGATGTGGAAGGTGGAGATGACACATCGCCTCTCCCTTCGTGTTACGGATTTTACAATTTTTTCATTAAAGAAACATAAAAATCATTTGCATTCGTGAAAGAATAAAATAATGATACGGGAAACCGTTGCATAACCCAAATTTCACTTGTATGCTCATCAGCACCGTTTTTACCGTATCTGCTTAAACTTTAAAAAATCTACTCCCCACCCCATAATCTATAGTTCCGTTTGAGAATGTGTTAAATTAATGCAACTGATTATAACCCGCATAATATACTAAAAATCGTGGAGAAAATTGAACGTTTCCTTTCACAATAAAAGAGCACATCCATCCATGCTGCTGAGCTGACGATGAGTTGAAATGAAACCCGAGTGCGAGGCATGACTTACCAAAAAGATGGTTCATTTACAAAACCGTTTCATGATCATTATTTTGAAAGCGATATATATATAGTTTTACGCAACACGCTGAGAAAGCACGCTGCATTACATAATACAAGGATATACATACTATATCCTTATAAAATCAGTACAAAAGATGTGTGAACAAAGGGAGAAAAGATGGGTGATTGAGTTGTTTCGCAAGTCCCCCTTTGTCTTGTGGTTACAGGAGCATTTTATTACCTGATGGGTTTTGATTCCACTCCTTGATGAGATGATGATTTGTGAGGAAGAGGTGGAGGAAGAAGAAGTCCAAGCACACAGTAGTAGCTCACGCAGCATCGAAGATTTTTAATTATAATGATATATCTAACAGAGCTCATTTTATAAACAGAAAGTAAAGTAGACAAAGAAAAGTTAAGTCTGTGGTTCAATTTCATTTCAGCATCAGCTGGCTTGGGGGACGATACCATTTTAAATTCGGTTCTGCCAAGAAAACAATGCGTTTTTATGAACACTCAATTGGATGTTCTAAATTGGAATCACTTGAAGTGAAAAAGTATTTTTTCCGATGTCTTTGTTATTATTTCCTCAACATTCTCCATCTCATCCTGTGGACCTTTAATGAAATCACTGCTTGATTCCCGAGAAGAAAGGGACCTGCTGCACGTGTGTGCATGTATGTATTTATATAATACGTGTACTTACAATGTTGCAAACCGAAGCTATGAAAATATAACTTAACTTCCTATCACTCTATCAGTCAGTTCCACAACTGAAGGCTTTTTTCTATTCTAATTGTTTTGCGCTCCCTCTCTCATCGTCAGTAAACCTCTCATTTTCAGTTCAATAGATTCATTTCAATCCCAAAATTGAATAGATGATAGTTCATTACACGTAGCATTGATGCTTGTTTCCGATCTTGAACAAGCGAAGAAGATTTGGAGAATGAGCGAAGACAATGCTGACGAGGAGGGTGCTCCCGCTAGTTGATCATAATGATAGTGGAAAATGCCTATGATGAAGGTTTTTGAGCGTGAGCTGCTGACACTTTTGTCTATTCAGAAATTTTCTTTGGTTCATCGTAACTTTTCTGTCTTAAGTATGCTATACTTAAGACATCAGAAATTTCGTTCCGTTCGAAAGGTATGGTGTTGGTTTTAGATTTAGATTGTAATTTTATTTTATATTGTATTATATTTGCCAATCAATGAGTAAGCGCAGTTGAGTAAGTAAGATGAGAAGGATGCTCATGAGAAATGTTCTGGTCACCTGAAAATAAACATGGTGCCATGCGCAGGCAGATTCGTGATTTCAGTAAAACAACAATAATTTCTCCGAAATTCGTTAGTCTTTTAGATAAAATTCATAAAATCCAAATGTTTCCTCATTTGCCGAAGTAGCGTGCCTATGCAAACACACTCCAAATTGCTACCGATAATTCCTTTTACAGCAGATTGTGTTTCCAGCTTCATTACCAAGAATTGTTAACAGGTGAACAATTTGAAAGGAAGTGGGCTGGCACTTCACTTTCAACTTCTCAGACATTTTTTTTTATCCTCTGGTGGCTGTTGAAATTCTTTCGTGTGCACCCACAACCTTAAAAATGAATGTCTTCATCTCGGCATGCGCATAGCATTGATTTAATACTTTTTTCAAGTAAAACCTCGAGTATTGAGCTTCTCGCTTCTCCATCAGCAGGACATCAATGAGATCAGCTAAAATTTATGGAAATGCAGGGGATTGAAATGGACGAGTGAAAAGGTTCACAGAAGGCGAAAAGGAGAGCGAGAGATTCCCAAATGGGATGAACTTGACTACCTCGTGTGAGAGGTGTGCGAAGAGAGCACAGTGTGTGTGGATAGGTGGGTCGAGGAGCGATTTTTTACGACCTGCCATTTACTTTTAAGGATAAATGTAATTCTCAAGGTGCAGTAAATATATCTGATGGAGAGCAGTAGGAGTTCGTACTTTAGTGGAAAAGTTTAATTCAGGTTGCAATTTGTGGCAAGCTTTTTCTGCTGTAAATTGATTGAGATTGAAAATAATAACGACGACTATACAGAGACAAATATGTGGGATCATTGCTCGAATGGATTGGATCGTGGGAGTGCGAGAGGAGGGACGATGACAAATATCTAGCATTCTTAAATATTTATACCCTTAAGGGAATTAGATTCTTTATTATGAAAGCTATTTTATTCATCTTACATTCATTAATATCAAGCATCTAGTATCCCTAGATTATTTTTTCTCAGAAGAAACAATGTTTCTGCAAAATTCTTACGAATGACTCTGTAAATCAAGGTACGTACGTACTTATTGTATACCACACGGTACATTCCAAGTTTTTGGACGCGTCATGCTGTGTTCGTGACTTGTCGCTTGAGGAAAATTGAAGAGTACAGATTTCGAACCTCATTTACGCTCATATTATAACCATATTTCTTCTTGTCCCCGTACCGCGTAATTGCTTAAATTAGTTGAGATGTCTCTATCCAAACCACGAACCAGCAGTGATCCTTTTGTAGTAGATAGCGTAATATAACGAATTGGAAGTATAAGATAAAGATATCAGGCAAACTAAGCGGCAAAATGTATTCAGGTGAAAGATGACTGCTGCGGTCGCTAATAATTTAGGCACACAATAATGGACATGGTTTCTTAAAAGTGTACCTAAATTGTTTCACTTTCAAGTTCACAAAAGAACGTCATCGTGATACTTACCCACAACGTGTTTTCCACAAGTTGGCAAGTGACTCTGTGTGTAAGTGATAAAGCCGCCACCACCAGTAGTTAGTCATGCATCCCCTTCGTCATCATTATTCCAAATAAAAGTGTAATTCGATCTAGCAATTCATGTTGGGTTGATAATGTGATTGTTATGTCATCCAAAAAAAGAAGTTGCTCTCCTTTCCAGTTTCGGTTCATTTTACGTGAAATTTTTTGTACTCACGTTCTTCTCGTTTGTAGAAGGTGAAGTGGTACATACTCCAGAGCAGTTTTTATGGCGAGAAAGAGCAATTGTGGCAAGTGGAAATAATGAGAGAAGAGAGTGAAATGAGATTGGGAGGGACTGACCTTAGAGGACGGATGCTTTATGCTAGCAGGTCCATTATTATTGCATTACCCTGATGATATGTGTCCCTTTATTCTCTGGCGTCATTTGGTACGTCAAAAAATTACATGACTAAATGGGATGGGCAAATTGAACCACAGGACCAGGCTATGCTTGGAGAAATGGAGATTTTTCTCCCGTCCATTCCAACTTCCAACAATCTGAGAGCTTTGTGTTATTTAGAGAGAGAGAGAGAGAGTTGTTTTTGGTACTCGTCAGCATCACAGAACAAAATAAATTGAAGTTTTGGAGAGTATCACAGAATCATCATGTCATCTTCCATTTGAAAGGGTCGGCCGAGAACAGAGGAAAGTGCAACTTACTGCAACAATACTAATCTAAACACATGAAGTGGTTTACTCAACTCGTTCTCATTTTTTCCTTCGATGAGGAGAGTGTTTTTCTCGTGTGGAAGCTTTTCTCCTAATGAAGGATAAATAACATAAGGGCTGCCGGTTGCCATTGTGGCATGTTGCAAATTGCCACAAGGGGTTGGTTCTCAGTCACAACGTAAAGTGACCCGGCATTCCCGTAACGAGCCAATGAATGAGTCTGGCGATATGCTTTCTTCCTCTCTCTGGCCATGAATTGCATATTGCATTGCATGCCAGCAGAATAAAAACATGCTTGTTACGTTTAGATACATGCATCATCATCAACATCCCCCTCACCTCCTCGTCGTGATGATAATAATGGTAGATGGTGAGTTGTATGATAAATATCGGATGGAGTGAGAGGGTAACTTCTGAAACACCCCATATTTATTCTCCCGTTTTTGTTGTGAAGTGGAAGTGGAGCAAATGGTGTAAAACTGTGCATTGCACACACTAGCTGGCTATTATTGTTTACAATGCTACCGATATACGAGAAGCATTATAGTTCCATTATGAACAAAATATATGGGGATCTGAGAGTACGGGAACATTTAGCTGGTCCACAACAAATAAGCTAGTGAAAATGGTTACATAAAGAAGAATTGCTAAAAGCCCGAACTATCATCACTTGAATGGGGAACAAGTTCGACACATATAAATTTATGCCGTTTATGAAAGTAGAACCCTTTAAGTGTCCTCTCATTCACAAATACCATTGTATATGTCACAATAGAAATTTTGAATGCAATTGTTGGCAATAGCATACTTCTGTGAGTTTTTGTTTCTAGCAAAATCGCTGACCCTTTCCTCCTCCTTGTCTTTGAAAATATAGTTTGAGTTGTGATAACAAGTTGGAAAATTATCAGTTGAGCATTTGAGATGAGAATGAATGTGATAAAGAATAATATGCTTAATTTTTTGAGCTAAATCATCAAGTACTATAATCAACTTACTAAAAAACCAACGAAATACAGAAAATGTTCAACAGTTTTCAAATTTCATCGCGATGATAATGTTATTAAGTTGAAGCTCATGTATGCAATTTAGCGATTTTTATATAGCATTAATTGGATGAGCATGTGGCTAAAAATAAAAAAAATTGTGTTGCGTTAAGTAAATAATTTCATCGAGATAGTTTTCTTCTCATGTTATGTTCGTGAGAGTACGCTGCATGCATGCAACCAACGGCGCAACATCCTAAAAAATTCAACCAATAATTAAGCCACGTAGTCACAATCACAGTAATTGCAATTACTATTAAATAGCTCACTTTAAGGACGTCATTATACACACTGTCCAGGTGAAAAGTGTTTGTAGTAGAAATTACCAGTGAGCACACACAACATTCGTTGCACAAGCATATACGTATATAAAAATTGGATTAATTTCATGAAATTTTGATACTCGCTATATTCTATGAATGAACTTTTTTCTTTTGTTTTCCATCGCACATTGCATGACCAGCAGAAGACTACACGGCCGAGATATACCTAACCAATTACCTAATGACTTTGTTGAGCACTCGTATTTATTACTCCGAACTGGAACAACTGCGAAAAAAAATCTATTGAAAGTGAGAATCGTCGCTGGTGTTAATTGTCCATCTGTCTAACTCATACCATTTCCCTTTTCCAATGCTTTTCACCATTCCGTGCATTAAATCACCTTCTGCAGCATAATTTTCGGTAATTATTTCGCCACGACAAAGTACGTAATTTCCTTCGACCATCGCATTTATGCATTTTTTCTCGTCGCCATTTTTTCTTGCCCTACGCTCATCATCCCTTCCCGAAATGAGGTGCAATTAATGATGGAAAACACTAGTTCCGTTGCAATCATACCACCGTTTTATCATTTATTTTTTACAGAAGCAAAGTAGAAAGCATTTTTACAGGAAATTTAATTGCTGTGCAGCTCTTGCGGTGGCACTTCAAAGAAAATTCAAGAGAAACTTATAAAGTCAAAATAGCACGAAAAATATAGAATCCCCTTTCAGTCTTCACCCCCTTAAGTAGTGCAATTTTCCTTCAAACTTTTTGCTTTCCCTTGGGATTTCGATAATATTATTTTTTTACAAAAAATTCAATCATGACTAAGTGCGTTTGACAACAGTGTGTCTTGTTAGAACAAGACAAATTAAACTTTTTAAAATCATTTCCCCTGTCTTTCACTTTTCTTCATGGTTTTCTATCCTCCTCAGAGCCCAAATTATATTTTTACAGTAAAAAAGACGGAAGTTTGGCGAGAGGAGAAGAGGTTTGTAACCAATTGGTTTTCCTCGGAGAGAGATGAGATAATTATCCGGAGTGAATAATGACTAGTCCAATAGGTTTCCCTACACATTCAAGGTGATTATGACGTTTCCTTTTGGCATGTAATTATTTCATCCCGTTTTTCTCCTGTCGAAAATTGGCCGTGACTGTATCTATGTATGCATGTTGTGGATTGTTGGGGTTGATGATGATGATGATGATATTGTGATGACGGTCGGCCGGCGTGCTACGAAACGATGATACACATCCCAGAGATACAGATGCAGCACCAGCTGTCAGGGCCAGAGCAGACCTGAAAGTGTTATGTTCTTCTCGAGTAAAAAGCCTTTAGCATATAGAAAAAGGAGATAAACATTACACGAAGGAAAAGGCATGAAAATGGACTTTATATTTATGTGTAGATGTATACTTTTTTTGGTTGATACTGAATAAGATGAAGTTTATATGTGTACCTCTGCACACACATTTTTTCTCATTGTGTTTTTGTTGGTGTATTTTGTTATTACTATTATTTGTTACATTGCTCGTTACGCTAGATTCGGTTTGCCTGTAAACGGTCCTCACAAAAGGAATTAGAAATGGTTTGGCAATAACGAGACAAAAACTAACCACTTACACATCACCAACAACCCCCAAAACGACTCTCTCTCTCTCTCGTCAGTCAGTCAGTCAGCAAGTAGCCATGCAGGATATTGAAATTGAATCCATCCTTGCTCCTACTCCTTTTACCTTACCTCTTCTCCATTCTCTTGTGGCGAAAACAATTATTATCCTTGTCACTGTGGAATGAGGTAGGGTTTCCCATATATCCCTCTCACTTAACTCAGTCTCATATGATATGCCTTTAATGATGATGTGGCTGATCATGTTTGAAGCAAGCCAGAAAAGGGGCACATATTCTCGTTTTTTCCCCAATAGACGGGTAGTTTGTAAGGTAGCCCATTGAGAATTGTATCATTTGTATCCTCGTCCATCATCACAGGAGAGAAGAAAAAAGAGACATTGTAATAAATACGTATGAAAAATGTGGTGGCAGGATATTACATGATGAAGCATGAGTATTTGGGTGTTTATGTATTATCCTGCCATCGGGTGAGAGTGAAATAGAAATTTTGTTGTACGCATACAGAAAGTGAATGAATGAGTTAGATGGAATCAAATGTGATAAGTGGTGTACTGATAGTAGTGCCAGGGTGTAGGAGTCGGACACGTCAAGCGGATGCTTTTGTAGTATATACTTTACATTGAGCTGCACGTCCAATTCAAAGAAATAACGTCTGGAATGTTTTTCTATAGAGAGAGAGGTCCCATCTCATCTGCTTCAGCCTGGATCGGTTGATATCATTATTATTACCTGTCGGTGCATGACTTTACATATACAAGATTGTATATAGCTGGTGGCAATGCGATAATGAAAAACCTATCTCCAAGTCTAAATGGCATGGCCAAGTGGCCGACAAAAAAATCAATGGGTTGTTGATGATATGTTGATAAGAGATCTGCTGGGACCTCTTTTTTCTCATGTCTACGGCTAAAATGTAAAGCGAGTAGATGGTGATGATTCATTCATTCAATAGCTTTTCCATCTGACATAAAAAATTCGTTCAATGAGTCAAAATGGATTTTTATGTACCTTCGGTATCACTGATGAATATCAAAAGCTTTCTATACTCCATTCCAGCTTAGATATTTCACAGATGTATTTGAATTAATTTCATCCCTGTGTGACCAGTCGGGAATGTATGCCTGCTCTAACTAGAGCCATGTTATCTATTGTTTGCTTATCTGAACTGAGATTTCCAACTATTATTGACATATTGGAATTTCTCTTCTCTCAAGAGCAAAAATATTTTCGAGCATAAAAGTGTAATTCATTTAGTCCACGCTCACAAAAAAGTCAATCAGTGTTTGTGAGCACACATATCCGAAATGACGCATGACGTAACCCAGGAATGCCGTTCAGCCACAAGCATTCGAAAAGGAATTCTTTTACTTTTGAATAGTTCGATCAATGTTTGAGGAAAGGGGGGACTAGAAAAATATATATGTACGTACGTGTGTCGGCTTGTTTTACTTTGCTTTTCTTACAAGATGACTTCATCTGTCATGGAAGAATAAATAAAGTTGTAACAATATTATCGACTCTTATATAAATTTCTTGACTTGGGCTTAGGGTATGGAGTATCAGGCACAATGTTTCTATCAACTTTGTGGTTTATTACTGATTGTGCTTTCACAAGACACATTTTTCATAAATGAAAGAGAGAAATAGTTTGCCTTTTCCTTGGTTTACACATATATAATTTTCTTCTTTTAAGAAACAAAACCAATTATTTCTGGAAAAAGTATTTTATGAAACATGGAGCATGTTTTGTTACACACGCCGACGACTTGTGCTGCGAGAGAGGAAACTTCGATCATCTCCACAACACACATTTTCTTAAACTTTTGCACAATGTTTAACACAACTTTGCTTTATTATCGTCGTAAACAATGTAGGTAACGAACAATACTACGGTGATTTTTGTAGGTGTACACAACTTCCAACTTTTTACTTGATATTTATCCATCTAGTTTTTACTACGAGTAAATCCTATCATAATATCCTGAACTATTACTCTATTGTCCAAATGTGATTTGAATTGAGACGTACAAACGAGAGAAAGGCCGAAGAGTAGAGCCGGAGCCCCCCAAAAAAGTAGCAAATGTCTATTATTCAGTTAGCGCAGAGCGGAGAGTAGTGTGATTCATTCAAAGCAATACATCACATTTCCTTCCACACACACATCCTCTCTCCGCGACTCAACTCCGAGGTGGTGGAACCCACATGCATTGAAAATTTGAGGCAAACTCATGTTTTGAGTTGAATCGGAAGGCATAAAGCACCCCGATATCGCTTCGAAACGGACGCTATGCACATAAAAAGTTGAGCAAATCACAATGCACACAGGGGTTCACAATGGAATAAACGACGAACTTTTTTTGAAAATGGATGGCTTATATGTGGAGGACAATATTACACTTTTATGTAGAAAAATCCATGTATAACATAGTATGTCCATAACACAAGCCAAAGCCAAGCTCACAGCACAAGGGGGCAAATCATCTATCATAAAGTGTAATAACAGGTTTCGCCCTGCAGATTACAGACAAAGTAACCACCAAGGCTCACGAAATGTGAGTTCCGATTAGGAAAATCAGCCTTTACATATTTCCTTGTACATTTTAAGCCCTCTGATATTATTATATGATTACTACAAAGAGAACAAACGTAATCGCAGACACAAAATGCTACATATCCAAGCTGAGTGCTGAGCCACGGGGAAAAGCTATTTTAAATTTCATATAACTTTGAATAATACAAAATACATGAAAAAATATGGAAGAAGGTTTTTGGTTGATAAACGTGTACCTCTCTCTCATTGTCAGTACTTTCAAACTTTCATGAAAAATAGTATAGCAGTTTGCAGGAACATGAAAAAAATACAGACTATTACAACAGTTTGTAATTCAACTACGAGGATGAGGAGGAGTTAACTTGGTTCAGTAATGATACTGCTGTCCAGAAAAATACGATGGAAGCTTCATTCGAGTTATACCCTTTCCTCGTGGACACGGAACACCATTAAATATTTTAAATCATCCTTTTGCTGTACAACACAATCATCCGTTTAATGCCTCATGCGAATGCTGAATCATATTAAGGTAATATAAAAGTATTATCTATGTTTTTACTCCAGAGTATATTTCTGAATTATAGATAATTCAAAGAGGTAGTCTTAATTCGAGAATAAAAAATTGATGACATGAGGAAATACTTGGGAAAAGTATCTGAACTACACACGTAATGAAGTAATAGACCGACGTTTAAATCGCTGTGCAATGTTTAGATATACAAAATTTTAAAAAAATTTGTTACACATCTATAGGCAGTCTAGTGTTTTTTAAAAGTATTTTAACTTGATTTTTGTGCTCCAGAGAAAGTATCATGGATCTGGCGAATGCATGCATCTATGGTGGATACCTGAATTCAAGTAAAATTTGACGATGAGTTTGTAGTAGTTTTTCTCAGCCAGAACAACGAGGGTAAAAAGAGACAGCGACAAATTTGCATCAAGAGTCGTTTCAATGGAAGTGAAATTTTGGCACGTATAACGATGATATGAAGATGGGTATGGAAGGTAAGATGATTGACACACGAAGTATCACGAATTCAAGCATGTGTGATTATTACAAAATGATGATGACAAAAGGCAGGCGATGTCATTTATACGTACCAGATAAGGATGACAAGGAGGAATACAGATGTAGCAGTCTAAAACACGATATGAAATTACTCGGGATGTTGGATCCCCTCTTGTGAGAGAACAAAATTTAATGAGAGTTGCTTTTCGTTCTTTTTAATCTATGATGGCTGTTGTCAAAATTGCTTTTGTGAGTGTGAGCTTCTATAAGATCTTGGCTGACAAAGTGACAAATCAAAATGATTAAGGATCATACCTGTTCAGGGAGGATAAATGTGCGGGCTTCGACTTCTTTTTCTGTCATTTTAAAATCAAGGATCAGAAACGAAAATAGCGGACTTGTAACTCTCAAAATCTAATTCGATTATGCTACCAAAACGTTATAAATGAATACTTGCAGATCTGTAAAATAGTCACCACGAGGAAGACCTTTAATTTTATTCAAGCATTTTTACAATTTGTAAATTAAGTGGGAAACTGACAATGAGTTTAAAGGAAATGGGAGATTTATTAAGTTACATTATGAAAACTGAAAGCATATCAGTCAGGAAAACTTGCCGGTCCTCCCTGAGGAAAGTATATGATCATGAGAGCGTGATGATGGTACTGAACATCATAATTTTACGTAACTCCTTAGCGGACACAGATGAAGCGCCTGAATAATAATGATAGGAAATTTGTAAAATATCCTGTCTCGAATGTAATCCTAAGTGACAACTGTGTTCTTACACGAACCAGGTGATAAATAATTTTACTGCTTTTATTCACAGTCAAACCTGCCAGGATCCATGCTTCTTCTCTCTTATTGAACATAAATATGATAATCAGTAATGATGTACTATTATGCATCTCTCTCTTACTCTCTCGAAGCCAGGAGCACAGCAAGTGAGCAAGCCGGATATTTCAATTTGAACAATGTGAATTCTCTTATAAAAATTGAAGATACACGGATGATCAGTGTAATAACAATGCAGAAGAAGGTAAAACTAACGAAAGCGGTTCTTACGCTTTTTTCTGTTCACTTCTTTTATTCTATTGTCTGCCGTTGGCCATGCATTTTTTCCAAAATTATCAGTAACAAAATGGTCCTAACTTTTCCTCAACTGATAACAGCGCAATCCCACAAAACTAATGTGCTGGATGGATTGGTGTATCATTTTTTATCTCGAGAGAGAGAGAAACCTGGAGCAATAGATGTGAATTAAATGATTATTCACACAAGATGGTGCTCACGTTATCACAAAAGGTATATAGAGCTCGAGGCAGTTAAAAAAGAAAGGAACATCTTGAGATTATCTCTAATATACTTTTCAGTTTCAGTACATAATATCGTTGATATTTTTTGTGCTAGTTCGCATTCACATATCTTTACGCATTGGATAATTAGATGAGTGGCTAGAACGAGATTGTTAAAAGGATCATTTTCAGCATTTAAAACGGTCGTTTGAAGTTATGATAAAAACGTTAAAAATTGGTGGATATAAATGAGAGCTGAATGAGGCATTTGGCTGTTGCAGCTGCTTGAAAAAAATTGAAAGATTGTGTGGGTCTAATTGATGGACCTGTGCATATAGACGTTTTCCCCTCAAAAGGTACCGAAAGTCACACTGAGAAAAAAACCTTCGGAATTACTGTAACATAAACACAGGTCATTATTGCAAGTGCTCCTGGCGAGAGTTCTGTCTTTATCAACACCGTCGATAGATACCAAACTAGGAATTACCTTTTTGTAAGAAAAACATTTCGAGTCTTTATCAAGCATAGGCCAGGTGTTGGTCCAGCAAAAGCAGGCGCAACATTTTTTTCTATTTGATTAACGAGAAGGAAATGATTCTTAGAGATCTATGATACACCTTTTGTCTTAAATGGTTGAGAGAAATGTCTCGCTGGTGTGGATACATGTGTTGGGAAATGTTTTTACACACGCATTCCTTTCCGTTCGCAACAGCAATCGTATTAGTAATTAAATGAATGAGTGGGATTGTGGATCACAGATGTCTCTTGGGTATTTGGTATTTCTATTTACCAAAAGAAACATTTTTTGACAATCCGATAAGTTTAGGTGTCGTGAGTTCACGGCCGTGACTCTTAGTTCACTTTAAGAGGAATCATTAGATTTTTCGTAAATATGCACCCCGTCCTTTTCGTGAAATCGCGAAATTGATGACTTTCGAATATACCTTCACACATTTTCAGATTTTATTACGCTGTGGACCCAGACGATTTGGATGACATCAAAATCGAACCTGTTAAACCGTTAACTTTGTAGTGTTCGCGAGAAAATCCTATATCGTCGTTGTATTGCAGCTTGTATAGAATCTTGACTGATTCCAGATATCCAAGTCTTGAAGATGATATTTGTACACTTTTACCTGAAACAACATATTTTTAAAATCACATCAGGCTACTTCTTTCTTACTTTGTAACACTAAAATTATTTTTGTTGGGATAATGAGAATTTTTGGAAACGATTTCTTCTTGTGGCTTTCGCTTCTCTGGTGGAAATGCGGTTTTGTACTTGTGTATTAGATCAGCAAAAACGAACGAAATTAGTAGAAACCACGACTTTTGATCAAGAAAATTCAACACATTTTTATCACATATTTTGTAATGCTGAAAGTGTTGTTATCTGTCGTTGGCTGAGATATGGTGCTAATGTGTGAACCTTGTTTGAAGAAGTTTTGGAAGAATAATGATGACTCTTTTTTGCATTTTGCCTTTGCCAGATTTGCCCAAGGACATATCAGTTCGCTGTAAAAATTCTCACTTACCCTCTTAGTAATTTATTATGAATAGACATCTCGGCAAAAAGGTGATTATTCCGCTAGAAGTAATTTAGCACTACAGTTTCGAGCGTATGTATTCATTTCTAGAGTTTGAGAGTGGAGTTCTTTACAAATGTATTTTGCCACTGGTCAAAATCTGAAGATGTATGAGTAATCTATTCTCACCCTATATTTGGAGACGCCGATTCTTGTCTCATTTTAAAAAATGAAGTTTTTTTTACATTAAAATAGAAATTGAGCCGCAAGTTGTTAAAGAATGAAAATTACACGATACCGTTTTATGGGATTTTAAATTAGAAATTCTTGCACTTTTGGAAAAGAGGGATTTTCCCTGGAATTAGCGAATTTATTTGAAAAAGGATTTTAGCTTGAAGAAATCATACGAGAATGGCATTTCACTACTACCGTGTTGTGGACTTGTAGGTTGGAGAAAATCTAACATCGTCACCTGCTTCAAACTTCCATTCCTCAATTTTCTTTGTCTCTTTGAGCTTCTCTTGCACTAAGTCGTTAACTGAGGGAGAGATGAGTTTCGTTTTCAGTTTTTGTGCTCCTAAAACCTTTGGGAGCAACTCGAAGCGATGCAAATCGTAAAATACTGTGAAATTGCTTGGAGTAAAATGCCACGTTTGACAAGTTTTACGAGTTTGTGGGTAATGGGTAAATTATAAAGTTTGACTGTATAGCAGGCTTGGTACTTTGTACAACATTTGTTCATGCTTTGATCAAGGTAAGGAATGGCTATATTATAAACTATACACATTCCAAGTTCAGAAGATAAATAAATTGTTAACCACTGTCCGTATTCCCGTTGTCGAAACAAACTTCATCCGGAATTTTTATATTCAGAGGTAAACTATAGAAAGTGTTATTGTTTTTTCGTGAAAATAAACATTGAAACAAGTAAGAAAATAACTCAAAAGTGATTTCACCGTTTACAAGTTCATGTTGGATTGGAACTGAGAGATTGAATGTTTTTCTGATTTTCTGGATTTGATGAACATGTATGCACGCACATCACTAAACATATTGACATGATGACAACCTCATAATATGGAATCAGTTCAGGATCAGGATCGGCTTAGCACTTACGAGCACCACTTCTCCTTTGTCAGAGTAGATGTTGACATGAAAATCTAGTGCGTGAAACAGGGCATGAAGAAATCGGATCTGCCTTTGTCTGCTTTTATGTGTAGACCATATAAACCTGAGAACAATCGACATCTCACTCTCAGGTTAAAAATTACCCTGTAAAATGCAGTCAGATGTCGTATTAATGTGTATTGGGCATTGAAACAGGCTGCATTATCCTCAGGAAGAATGTATGAGTATTTCTATATGCTTTTCAGTGGCTCTTTAGGAAAACAAGTTCATTATTGTTAAGACTGTCAGGAGAATATTGGAAATATACAAATTTCAGACGTGAACACACACGGATTTGTCCCGTCTCTTCCGCCGCTCACAGTTGGTAGACCCCAGTCAAATTCTGGTGGAATGGTGGCAACGTCCATGTCATTGTCCATTTTTGCCATTGTTCGGAAACAGCTTATTTTGTAGAACAATCCACTTATGACTTGTCTTTGCTACAGTAATACGAATGTATGCATATTTTCTCCGTCTCCTTTCCTTGATTATCACAGAAATTTACTGTTTTCCTGCGCGTACATGTCATTGCATCTGTGTGTGTTTGGTGAATGGCATTTGTACGAATATGATGTAGGTTCATATATTATACTCTCATTTAGCTGTATTAAAATCAATATAATCCTATTCACATGCTCCGGATTTTCAGTTGATTTCCTCTCGTACTTAAATGGAAGGAAGGATCTGTGAAATTTCCCTGATCAGACAATAACATCTTCTCTGCTCCAAACATTTCGAGCTAGTTTCATAGATTTGATATTTCATTTCCGAAATAATTTTGTAGCAAAATTAGAGGGGATGTGTTGTACGAAGGGGCGAAGTGAGTCGACTAACAAAATCTGTGCAATAAAACTTATTTCATTTCGTCCTTTTAAAAAGTTCTGCTTTTCGATCGCCGAACCATGCAAATTAATTTAAAAGGTGACACTAATTTTATAGTTAAAATCGTGTTCAGTCTTTTGTTCTTATGTTTTGGATTATGCACATATGCGCATACCAGCATACCCTTGACAAGGGACACAGAGGTGAACATTTAGATCGTTTGATGTATAAACAGAGTTTCATATCAGCAGGCATTTTGTATGGCAAATGGCACACAATTTAATGAGTGAACACGACTAATCTAAATTTGTAACGAGCAATCAGTTATTCGATGGAATTAGTCTTTGAATAAACAAAAAAAAACATTTTAAACGTACAAATGTACTTAAATAGTCCGAGGTTTTAATGCATGAGTGCATGGAAGGATTCTTTTTATATTATTCTAGTCTAAAGCTAGCCACAAACTATTTATATGAGCTCCTGTGTATCATGATTAGTGTTGTAATCCAGGTTTAAGAGTTATTCAAAATTGTAACCGGATGAAATGGCGATAAAAAGAGCAACACAAGGGAACTGATGTTGTGGGAGCGATGATATGTATTTCTGTTTCGAAAAGAGTTGCCAAGAATTAAAATCGTAATGAAGCCGTCAGACAAGAGGCTAAAAGATATTTTTCATATTACATTCAACCACTTACTACATTTATCCTAATGAACCTATCTTTCCATCATAGTCAACTGCTATAAGCATTGTGTAAGCGTATATACTACACATGAAGATACACCTTTTCTTTTTCTGAAAAATAACAAATGAGAAAGAGAGAGAGAGAGATGCTCCTCGTACGAATAAAATAAATGTAAAATGGTTTGTAAATGCGATGAATCTGCTTTGTACACAGTAGTCAGATATGAAATGAGTGACTGACTGATTGTGAGTTTCAGCCGCAATAAAAGTCAAACAGGGTTGCTTCGCATGTTCTCTCCACACTCAGACGCTTCGCTGTGCATATTCTGTGTAGTTATGAAATTTGAAAGATTTACAAGTACAAGCTTTCATTATGCTTTTGACCTCGTATGTTTTGTTAAAAATTCGCTGCGCTGTCGTGTACTTTTCATTCAGCTACATCTCATTAATGGACTGATATGAAGACATGAGAATTACAACGGGATGACATAAAAACGTTTTGTAGTGTCCTTTCCTACCTTTGTCGACCTTAGAAGTGAAGTCTGGTTTAATAATTTAGAATTAGTCAAGAAAATGTTGAAAAAATGCATTAAGCAATAGTTCTTTCTTTCACTCTGCCAGTCTTATTCTCTTTACCTCGTACTTACATTCTACATGTTTACTTTGGCTAAAGCAGGGTGGGCAGGAAGGTGTGGACTGACTAATTAATTACGGGATATATTTTATCGTGATTTTTATACAATATTGAAAAAGCATGAATTTGCGCTTTAAAAACTTTATGTTTTATTTAATGCAGAGAACAGTTGGGCTGTTTATGGGAATTGTGTGATTTATAGGGTTTCCCTTCTTTGCACGAAGAGGACTGCCCCTTTTCACATACTCTTTCGAAGCATAGCCAACGCAAAATCAGCATTTTTTTGTTTGCTCACTGATGAAAACTTCACAATAATTATTGTACAATTTTTACCCCTGTTAATTGGCACATCATGCGGAATAACATTTACATCATTTTCCCCTGTAGTGAATTATGCGATAACGCTGAGGAGAGATTCCAGTTTTTCCTCTGGTGTTGCTTGGCTTGTACACCTAATTACTGACAACGCTCGTAGTCTATTTTTCAGCGTTAATTAATAATCATAACCCATCCATTTTATGTGTTTTGCTCGTTCAATTGATTACGTGCATCATAATATATGTAATATATGTATGGGGTGGTGTGGTGTACAATGAACCTGAGAGGAAGGTGCCGGAATCTTTTGTACTAATTTTTTTATATTCAACTGAAGTTTTGTTATGTACATAATTAGTTACTTAAAGGCATGTTCATTTTTTAAATTTCTGAATCCACCATCGAGAGAATTTTTTTTTGCAAAAAACGTGAGTATATTCTTTATCGTTTCCGGTTTCATAAACTGAACATGAAGTACATAGTCCATGTTTGGGAATAAGGGTTTCGCAATTAAGTCTCATATAATGTGGCTGGCAAACGATATATAACCATATAGCCATGTACTCAATTTGCGGTTTTAACATCCTTAAAATACTGTACATTTACATTTCTTTTTTGAGTTTATACCAAGTCAAATATAACGAAGGCTTTAACTTCTCGAGTTTTGGCTTGAAAAATGTAAACTTGCAACCTATTTTATTTAGACATACTTGTGACAGTATATTTAATATTTCGCGTATTAAAGCATGAAAAGGACATTTGAACCGATTACGTTATCTCATAAGAACATTTTTTGTAACATGAGCATGAGCATGTTTTGTATAGAAAAGGAAATAAAGCATGCTCTAACGCTTCTCTGTTTGCATAGTCATTTTTTAAAGAAATTTCTTTCAAGTGGGTCGATATTGAAGCATATATTTTTATATATATTAAAGCCCGATCAACTGTCAGTTAGTTAAATTGAGTCCCTTCCTTTATGATGTCTTCATTCTCGTATTATTTGCGACGTATTTTTTGTCTGCAGATAAAGTAACGATGCCTCCATGAAATAACTATTTTTTGATAGAATTTCTAATTTGAAATCCACCCTTTCTCTGTTCTGTATACGAAATCCAGTTGGTCCGCTTATGAAAGGCTGTGCAATACAGAATTCCGTATTGGAACGGGGACCTCAATGTTCGATGACACACTGACTTGTGATATGTGGCCAACATAATCGACGTTTTGAAATAACTACCACAACAAGTGTAGGTATATCCATACAATGAATAATTTGCTGTCATCAATGTCGATACTTTTCAACAGCTAGGACTTTTCTCCATAAGTCTAATTGTAATTGTTCCAGTGCTAAATGCTTGTTACTGGCTTACAATTACACGTTTTATAGGAGAAGAACTCGTTGACAAATATTGCATGGGTTTATACAAAAATCATAACTGCATTGAGAGGGCCTATACATCCGAAACATTTTAGTTAGCTCAAGGAGACCATGCATAATTGAAGTTGAGTTATATCATCCATGGACAACAATGATTATATGATGATGGCTTCGTTCGTTAAGTCGAGGTAAGGTAGGAAGGCTTTTTGAGAGGACGTGCAGAGTGGCGTTCCGGAAAATTTGGGGCGTACCGTATAAAATTGACGAGCTTGGGGAGCAAGCATGTATGCCGAATTTTTATGACTTGTGTTGCACTCTCTTCGAATACAATGGGGATGGGGAAGTGGAGGATTTCTCTTCCATCCCTCATCATAACAATAATTCTAAATGGCCCTTACTCGCTTGAAAACTTCGAAATCCGACACAAGATTGTAATCTGCTATCTTTATCAAACTACAAAATTCTTCCTTTCGTAATAATGACGTTTTAACCAAACAAACTTATCATTTAGCTGGAGAAAGAAGAAAAATCAACCTAACGTTGCCCTTTGCTTCAAGCAGAATGCATCGAGTGCTTTATGAGTTTGCATCTTAATTTTATTGCAGACACTCATTATTCGTAGTGTTTGCGCAGATTTATTGTCAATACAGATTATACCTTCTTATTATTTTTATGACACTTATTGCCAATCGTCATGTACGTGAAGGAAAGTTACAAACGTCACATATAAGTTTCATTAGAACACCTACTGTAAAACCATCCTACGCTGATTATTACGGTTCTGGAAAGTTGAAATCTTGTTAACAAAGAATCTAAAATTTTGTCTGGTCTTTAGATCACATTCTTGTTCAAGCATGTACGCATGCATGTACGTAAGCAAAATCTTTCCAACTCGATCGTCATAAATATACACCAACAACTGAAAACCTTTTTAACTTGTGCCACTTGTTTGCATTGCATTTTAGCAGATACTTCCAGTCAGTCTCTTTCAATCTCCATCATCGTATGATTTCAATCCGTTAGAACATGTATCAAACGTGTTGGCATATACGCGGTTCTTGCTTTCATATTTAGCGAGTGTAAATATTTGGATGATTTTTAAGTGCTTTGCGATATCTTCACTTTGGACTTGGGCTGTTTGGAGATGATTATATTTCATACAAAAAGATCGATTGTATTACACAAGCGTGTGCACAGTTGGTATACTATACACAGTATTTATAACCAATAAATATTGGCTTTCTTCAGCAGATTGCACTTAATGTGTGAAGTGAAACCATGTTAGAATTTTTTGTGAGCTTCATGCTTATATGGAGTATTTTTATAATGTTTGTTGAATGTAAAAGCACACGTATGCATGTATGATGTTTCATGACTTTAACTCTTTGATAGATGTGCATGTAAATAAAGAAGCCAAAGCCACTCTTCTTTGAAGTTGGATATAATTTTCTTTTGTATGAAAAGACGCTTTGTTTACTTTACTCCCATTCGCATATTAACTTTATAGTTTTCCTATAAGTATGCTGAGATCCAAGGTTTTTGAGTATTAAAGAAATAAAACTGCAACTTCATAGAAAGTTTGACGTTGCAATTGCAAGCTCAAAGAAGAGTTATGAGGGTTTTACGGGAAGGAAGATGTCAAATTCATCGACTCCGAAACTCAAGGGATAAGGAACAGAGCTTTGTTTCATTTCTGTTGGGAATTATGTGAGGAGGGAAGATATGGGGAGGTTGAGGTTGCACATAAGAAAATCATCAACATTAACATTTATGCATGTCGAATTTGGACTGTGTGGTGGTTATCCGTATATACAATCCCCAAGAAAATCAATTTTTGGGAAGGGTGTGATTTGGAGATGAAAAGAAAAAGAACATAATGTATGCAAGTTGGAGAGATACACGATATTGGTGAACCATCCCATCATGATACATGGACTCCATGTTTGTTACTTGTACGTAAACAAATTACCGAGTTTCAAAGGGGAAATAAAGAGAACGGCAAAAGCAAGGGGAAAGAGTGATAAGTGCATCATAAAATACTCAAATGAATATAAATACAACTCGCTTTCAGTCTCTTGCTCCCTCTTGCAAAGTGAGGTGATTATTCACGATGAACATGAACTGTTTGCATTGAGGAAAACTGATCATGTACTTTATTTTGTGTTTACTCGTTTTTGGCCAAAGATTTGTTAGTTTTGACTGCTGTTTGCCTCTCGTGTTCTCTTGATCTTCCATTTTTGACACATTCTTCTTGAAATGAAAACATGCTCGGCACATCGAGTGAGAGCCCTTGTAAACAAGATAGTCAACAATATTTATGGCGCATTCCCGAAGATAATGTGTGATTGTGATAACTAGCAGAATAAATATCTTTTGGAGATGATATGAATATACACTAGATAGAGTACGGTCCAAGTTGCAAGCATAATGAACATAAATTTTACCTTAGGTCCTTTCTAACTTTCAAGAAAATCCTTCACTTGGATGGCATTTTTCTTTTTAAAATGGAAAATTTTGTAGAATTGTCCTTAAATGGGTTTTGGACACTTGACGAAATTGATAATTATTTATTTTATATTTGGCTGAAATATCTTTTAGCACGACAATAAACGAGGAAGGTACAATTTCACATCTATTTATTAAGAAGCATAGCTACCTTATAAACTACACGTTCTGTACGTGAGTCTATCTGATCGACAAATGTGTACTTATTTTCATTAGTTTTTGTACGCAGTTGACGTATGAACTTGATAAAAACTATTAAATGCAGAATTTTTGAAGATCTGTGTGAATATGTTTAAACTCAAACTTTTTGAGTCATATTTCCGGTCCTGACAATCTTCCGCTACTTGCATATATACTTCCTAATTTACGGGATTAATACATATACTTTCCACTTGGAGGACAAGTAGAGTACGATGGCTCAATTCGCACCGGTTTTTTGAGTAAGCCAATCAAATTCAACATTGCTAGTGTAAAAGTGTGTAGTGTGGTATCAAACTTGTAGACACTTTGAGAAATGGTTTTCTCCGTCACCTTTCTCATTCCAGCTGTCTAATTTATTGCCCTTTAGTATGCTGAATATGGTTGTCCCTTTTGATTATGTGAGAAATTTTGTGCCTTGCGGTTTAATAATGCTGACGTAACTATGTATAAATAATCAAGCATGAAATATGCAGGAGAAACAGGAGAATGAGAAGGGTGAAGCACTATAACGCATAAAATATGCAGTGGCGATAAGGATTACGATGTTTCAGTTAGAGAGAAAAAGGATATGTACTTGACTATAAAGGATGCACTTTCAACGAGAAGATGGAATGGTGATTTCATGCAAGGTGTTCTCCGCTGAATGGCCTGGGAAACCGTGAAGATTTATTGTAATGGCTTGTGGATGGATGGGCTTGATGCGGTCAATTTGGTTCCAATAATTTATGTGTGTCCTGGTGCTGGTGGTGGTAGAAAAAACACTCACATTGGATGTGGGCTCAAGAAGGAAAAAATAGTAGTATTCCTTATAGGTACTTGGACATGTGTATAACTTGCATTATGGAAGGTGACCATTTAAAACCTCTCAGAAACCACAAATTAAAAAACTATCAAAGGCCTATACAACTTCATTTAATGGCATTATGGCCGTTGCAATCATTTGGATTAACCCCAGAAATCCACACTGAACTATGATCATAATCAAAATATAGGATTGTACCACCAACTGATGAGCGTATTAAAATGAACTATCAAAAGAAAAGTTGAATTAAGATGCTTGAACTCGATTTTAATCTCTTTATATTTTAATGCGGAAGGATCATCACATCACGAGGGCAGAATAGGGTTTGTTGTAAGTAAACTGTTTCAGACCGTACCTCCACTTGGTCTGTTCATATATATATATCCGTCGGATACTTTTCACTTATCAGATTATTTTTAAAAAAGAACATGAACATTTGCGCACGACCTCGTTCCATATTACACCCATCTTCGCCTATATGTATTTCTCCTGTGTCAATGTGTGTTCTCACTTCTTGTGTGCTCCCACAAGCCTCATACGAAGGAGCCTGTGAGTCAATCGTAGAACAAACTGCCCACAAGATTGTTCTGAGCGATACTGCAAGAGCAATTCTCGAGAAAAGCGAATAGGATGTACCACACTGGTTTTTGGGAATGAGATCAATACAATTCAATTGCCTTAACAGTCAACAGCACAACACCGTTTCCAGTTAACAATTGGACGACCGGCTGGAGGCACACAGATGCTGGCATAAGTTATGTTATAAGGATATGTGCGTATGCAGGACCTAAATTTTGTAATGATTGCAGATTCCATAAAATTCCATTGTTCAATTTTCAAATGCACAGGGTACATTCAAGTGACTTTTGTGAAGTTATATTTGTATTCTTTTCCTTTTTTACATAATGCTTTTCAGAGCGTTCTCGGTTTAATAAAATGAGATAGATCACACCGCGTGATATATTGTTTCGTGTAGCCCCTTTGAAGCGGGGCGTACTGTGCCGTCGTGATATCCCACATGGTTCTGACTTGTCCTCAGATTGTTCCTCAGTTTTCTTTCCCTTGTGTCAGGGGGTAGTTATTGAACTATTAATGTGGCAACACACAGTATCACCACCACCAACCAAGAACCTCCATTGTGCTCAGTTTCCATCAGCAGATTTTTTCCAGATTTAAGGTCACATATACTACCAGCCACGGTATCACTTGACATTCACATTTCATTTTATTAAAGACGACAAAAGTCGTCTTAATCGTTATCATCCTGAAGTGGATATATGTATGTAGAAGCTTTTGTACAATTTCTGAAACGGCGAATGGAGGAGAGAAATATATGGTCCAAAAATGTTGACACAAAACTTGCATGCATTGTTAGTAGATCACAAAAACGTCCCCCGATTCCCTGCTGATTGAGAATCTCTCAAAAATCTCTTCAACATCTAAAGGGGACAGTATTTTCACTAGGATTTACGACGACGACGACGGAATATATCTACGACAAACGAAGCGGACCATGTCGTCGTGGAATGCTGCTGCTCTTCTTCGGCCATGAATTAAAACATTAAAAAATCTTCTTGAGATGTACAGAAATGGTATGCGCAGCAAGCTGCGTAGTCAGACAAGGACTTGATGATTTAATTTGATTTCTATTTCGTAAATTGTGCTTGTTAGCCGGGCGATGATATGAGCAGGTGACAAGATAGGATTTTTTGGATTGTGGATGAAGGAAAATAAGCAAAAAAAATACTATCAAAGCGTATGTTTAGATCTGAGTTCCAGTCCAGTTGTAAATCTACAGAAGAAGAATTATGCATGTCCAGAGAAAAGCAATTTACATAAGCGTAGTTCTATTAAGCGATCAAAGTCCTCATTCGGAAAACGACATTGGAAGTAATGAAGTTAATTGCTGTAAAGTCATACTTTATTGCTGATCTTTGGCTAATCAGACGGTTTGATTCCGGTTTTCTGTTCACAGTGCTCAAATTTACAGAAGCTTCTCATCTCTCGCATGAGAGAGATTCGAGGATTCGACATTTTTCCTGAGCGCAACAGATGTTGCACTTTTGCACACGAGCACAACTGCAGAGACAGCTTGAATGTCCGTAATTGCGTCTTTTATTTACGGTTGAGTTCACACGATTAGATGCTTCAATGGGTTACTTCTTCATTCGCGATAGTGCGTATACAGAAGACGAGATAAAAGTCGAAAAACGTCTTTCTCTTTGGATTTTCTTTCTTTGTGAAAATGTGAAAATGGTCTGCTGCCTGATAAAAATCAAACGGATGATAAAATATTTTGTCGAGTGTGTGATTTGATGATGAGATGAGTGTTTGATGTTCAAGAATACAATATGCGATACTTTTACTGTGTATCTACTCACTTCACATAAAAAAAGTTTGCTGCGATTTATGTTCTGAAAAGCTGAATGTGCGAATATCCTGATTCTCGAAGTTATTTCTGAGGAGCTGTGTTACACACCATATACACACCATCGCATACTTTTTATCTTCTGCTCGTAAATTGAATCATAATTCGTGTATCATCATTCCCCTCATCATCATCATCCTCATAATTCAAGTATTTGAAGTATTCAATGAAATGATTTCAATTGAAAGCAGTTTGCTTATGGACGATGATGAACAGTTTAGATCTCTCTCTCTCTCTCTCTCTCTCGACTCAACAACACCAAAGCCAAGTTGGATATTTTTCCGGATGACTGCACAGCAATGTTATCCCTTTGAAAAGAACAAAACAGTCGTCTTTCTCTTTGTATCTATATTCCTCTCTAAAAAAATGTTGGAACCTGTCTTGTATTCAATTTTTAAAAAAATTCTCTTGGCATATGCTATCTTAATTCTTTTACTGTTTGCTTTTTTACAAGGAGAGTGTGTGATTACAGCTAGTCCAGTTGTACTCCGTTTCAATTCGGTAGCGACTTGATTGCTTTAATGACGTAAGTTCATATAATGAAATCGTTGATTTTGATTGACAAGGGTGAGGGAGGAGGATTTCAGAATATTTATAACATGTGTACTGTAGGATGATGCCTTTTTGATGAGAGCTCAAGTGTTAGCTTGATTTTTTTCATCGTGATAATATTATGTAATGTGGATAATGAATGTGTAAAAAGAGGCGCTAATAGAAATAATTGTAATTCGGATACGAGAAGAAGAACGTACAGTTTGAGAACATGAAACCCTGCCTGCATTCCTTCCAATTTACAATGAATGGGATGAGTGCAACAGTAGCAATCGAAGAAAAAAAGTACCATATGTGAATAAAATCGACTTTTTTCTATACAATACGCTCGTATCCAAGTCTCCACACAGATTTCAGCATATATCAGTACTGCTTCTACTTCTCCGGATGAAGTAGTTATAATGATGTAAGATGATGATGATATGTTATCGAGAGTGGATAAAGCACATCAAAAAAGTGCTTGTAATGGCACCTTGTAACCTCAAGAATCCCAGTTTGGAATTACTCGAAAATATAAGCACACGTTTAAAAAAAAGTGTTTCGCTACACCAGCAGTTGTTCCCTAGTCTGGAGATAATGGAAGTTGAAAGAAAGAATGAGTGAGACGCGACTGGATGTTTTACACAAACCTTCAATTATTCCGAAACCTTTTTTCCTACTCGTTTCTTAACTCCTTGTATGAAAGTGATTGTGACGAGGATATAACGAGGAAGACGGAGAAGAAAAACTATATAGTATGAAGTATAGGATTATATTATTGGTACTTTGGTACACTGTTATTTATCATGATTTCTTCATCTGGCGAGTACTCCAGTCCAGTGGAGCCTTTAATGCATTCTCGTGAACATCTGTATTTGTAGCAGCATGCATACAATATAACAGAGATGTTCGACAGTTGCTTCAGTTCAGAATTTATATACAAAAGTGCAACAAAGAGAGTATCACCACTCTTTAATTTGTGTGGAGTTTGATAAACTTTTTGGGGAGGATGCAGTCGTTGAAAATGATAGTGCTGGAACCACTTGTTGAAAGTCGTAATGTCCACTCTCTGACTCATTTCCAGGGGCTAGATTTCCGGTCACTCGGCACTCTCCCGTTAGAACTCTAAAAAAATCCTCCTCCAAATCCAAAACAGGACCGTATATTCTTATATCGCTTATCACTCATCAACTTTAGCAGTCAATCAAAATGAAGGACGAAAACGGGAGGAAGAAAGCGCGAAAAGAAAACTGTTAATTCCCTAAAATTATGGGATGCAATAATCGTTGATGAAACTGTTATATTAAGGAAAATTAGGGTGCAATGTGACGCCTTGCGAGGACATGTTATTTGTTGGTAATGTTGTAAAAACTGAATTTATTATGATATGCATCGCAATGAAACTTGTATAAAGTTTTATGGCTTTGTTTCACAAGTGCAATGAAAGTATCCGTCATAAATGTGAACGGCTAACGGAAGGAAAGTACATATAAATCCAATATATATTTTGAAACAAGAGGCAAGGAAAAGGACACAGTGGTGTCGTTAATTTAAAAAAAATTGACCCACTGGAGTTTCACTGTAAAGATCCGTCTGAGACGTGAATTTGTCGTATGCCGTATTGCATTGCCTTTTTGTGTCAAAATACATAAACAAAGCTGGCATCTGTCTCGTGTGGCCTTTTGTTTCTTGTCCACTTGGAATGATTTAGCGGATGCCCAAACCCCGAAGGAAAACGATATACCAAAACTTTGGTCTCCGTCATAAAATACAAAGTTGGCTGGGCTGATGATGACTTGGTTGACCTCGTAATATGTACACATATTGGAAGCACAAGAAGTTCCAAGTAAAACTCAGATTGGAGATTTCTAAACGTCATATAGGTTTCCTCCTGTAGGTCAGTGTATTTATTGGAAAAAATAAAGGTATTTACAATGTCCCACAATAATTCATTATCGAATTGGTTTATTGGTTTTTCCTACAAAAGCAAAATCCTCAAGAAACCCAAGTGGTAAAAGTAGGGGAAATTCACTAAAACTGTTTCGTTGGGTTCTTCGTTGATTGCATAAGTGAATATCATTGTCCTCCTTTGGCATTCTAATAAGATGAAGCAGGCTTTCGGAAAAATAAAGTTGTAAATTTTTTTATTACACCCTTTCGGAATGTCGTAGGGACGCCTTCACAGTATTTATGGTAGCTCATCATCTCTAGCTACACAATGTCCGCACAAGTCTCAAGGACGCGAGTCCTTATTTCCAGTGAGTAGAAAGCTTTGTGCGAAGGAGACCGTTAGTTATCTTGTCACAATGCACCAAAATTTACTATACACACGCTGAAGTATTCTGCAGTAATGCATAATCATAATCATGACAGTTTTGTGAGTATTACATGTTTCAGCATGGACACATATGGGAGGGATGGCTTTCCATGAAGAAAGTTTAAACTTACATAACGTTATAAAATTTATATGATGTAATTGTGCAATTAAATCAATACAGGCAGTAAATATGTATATTATTCTGATTTTTCTTGATATAATGGACCCATCTCTTTAGAATGACGGATTACAAGATGGTAATTGGTATATCGTATATGCCAATGATTTTACAATTTGACATTGCGATGCGAACACGGCCAATGTTTTCACAAATTTTGTCATTTTATTTAGTGATATTAGAAGTAGATCCATGAATATAATGTCGAATGTGTATCAGTTGTCTGAAATTATGTCCGCAAAATGTTTTCGACATTAGAACTAGAAAAAGGACGAATGGAATGCTGTACTTTAACAACTTTTATTGGAAAAATTGAAATGGTATACATGCAAAAGTTAATAAAGATCCGATCAGTCTCAGGAGGAAGGAATGTTAAGTTGTTGTCGGTGGTTGCTATTTAAAGACAACCAAAATGTCAAAGCACTTCAAAACAGCAGCATAATTAGACTTTACTACGATTTACGGATTTGCTCCCCTTTGTAACGACCACATACTCGTTCATCGCAATGTGGTCTGATAAAAGCTTTTTTAATGGCGACACGATGAATGTATAATTGTTTCCATTTATAATTTGTTAAGCAGCCAAAACTTCTTTTTTGTGGTGGTGGTTGCATAGAAAAGGTGGCGGATCTCGACACTTTATCCCAAAAAGTTCTCTCTGTACTCATCATCCCTGCTCCTTTGCCCCATATCTAATGACATCATTTTTTTCGATGAAAGGAATGAAGTAAATGTTATCATTATCATTATTTATTACGATTATTGCCCTCAAGTGGAAAGGAATTGCATGCTCGTTTCAAGAGGAGCTGATGGAATGGAACAGGAGCTAGGGTGTGAAATGTGACCGACAAGATATGCAATGGATTGAGTAACATCTCTCCTTTTTATATTCATCTTCTTTAGCCAACCTTTTTTACACTGGTGCAAATGATGACGATCCATCTATTCATCATTCCGATTTCATTATTGCCCATTTAATGATCATCCTTGTCACAAGTACATCAGCGGAGGATTTCTCTGGTATTCACTTAAATAAAGCGTTCATCATCATCTGCCCTCTCTTCTCGCCTATATTTCTTTGGTAGTTTCATTTTTTTTAACACTCCATGAATCTCGGTGGATCATGGTGTCAATGAGTATGAGCCTCTCTTTTTTTTATTACAACGGATTTATCACATTAACAGAGTTTCAAGTACTCTGGATAATTTTTTTCTCCCTATATGAATACAAAAAAGATGGTATGATAAATTTGTTTCATATACTTTTGCTTAATACTGGTAAACCTACTTATTTTGGTTGATCATGCATACCAAAAACATGATGTATATTTAAGGAGAGTATATTTATATGTGGTCAGCTAAACTGGTGAAATGAGACCTTTTATTCATGCTACGAGACAACTTGAAAAGGTTAAATATATAAGTAAATGGCATCTATTTTCATTCAATGCGACACGCATCGATGCATCAACATATTTCTAGGAGAAAAGAGACACATCAACAGCAACACACACGAGTGACAAGTGAAGCATGCTCCTGTTAAATGCTGGGGCAATGTGTAAAATGCCTGAAGCTAAAAGTAACTATATATATTTCCACACGGATGTTCTGCTCTGATGATGCACAGTGCACATTGAAACATTTTCTCCTCCACATATAAAGTAGGGGTGTTTTTGTGGTTACTGTTGAAGAAGTTTCTCTGGTCCTATGGTTGCTGGTGTTGATCAAGAGTCGGTTCGTCTGAATCTCATTAGATTCCATTTGATTTCATTTGAGTTGATTGAATTGGAATCAAACGATGCGAGGAGGGATAAATAGCTGTTGAAAAAATGCCGCAGAAAGCTGCTGAGGAGAGAGAGAGAGACTAAAGATGTACTTTAGAGAGCAAAAGGGCAAATGCGCTTTGAATATATGCTCACTTTTATTTCCAGCTCACTTTGAAAAGGGAAGAAGAGGGAAAAAATGTGCATGAAATCCAGCTGAGATAAGTGAGATGCCCTCTAAACTCACAACAAAAATGTTCACACGTAACATGACAGCTTGTGGTAAAATGCGAACATACTTCAACGTGAACAACTTACATACGTTTGGCTCAGTACAAAAGGAGTGAATATTATTTTGAAAGCTTTATACTGGTGTCCAAAATGAATGTGTAGCGCAATATAAGCTGTGGATATTTATACATGTTTTATGCTAAAGTGTAAATTATTCATGCTTCATGTGACTGCGCTTCTCGCTCTTGTTGCTTTTTTAAGGATGAATGAGCATCAAGTACCATCATCTCCTTTTTGCTTATTTTTTCCGAGATTTTTTTTCCAACGTTTTCTTGATTACTTTAAGCTGCCGGCAGTAAGCGGCATCCACAACAGTGTTTTAGGTCCTCCTGCTGGATCTAATTTACAATTTTTTTCTATTCTGAATAATATAATTTCTCTCGAATGAAAATGAGGAAGGTATGTTATGTACTTCACTTTGGCGAGGAGAGTGGGAAAAGTAGGATTAGGTAAGCTTGTTGGGCTAATTCAGGATTAATTGGCAACAGTTCTGCGCATTATTTTCATGTCGGGCTTAGACACTCATAAAAGAAGAGACATGGGAAAACAAAAGTAGTAGCTCTTTTGGGAGAAGTCGGCTAAAAGGAAAATGAGTGCCCTTCTTTTTAAAAAATTCATACAACCAGTCAAACTCCGTAAAAACTGGCAGCTCAGTAGAAAACGAAATGAATAAAGAAAATGGAGATGAATATGTTAACTTATCACATTCTTCCATCTTGGTTGACTGACGGATGAAGAAAGAATTATATTTTTCATTAGAATGATAGGTAGGTAAAGCAGTTTGTTTAGTTAATTATTAGACACCATCACCATTCGCTGACATTGTATCATTTTATTCGTTTTATAAATTTTTTTGTGGGATGAGATGATGAAGTTCATTATTAAAAGTAAAATGCACAGTAGCGAAAAGAAAGTTGAAAAAGTGTAACTTTGAACAGTGTTGCGAGAAAGATTAAGATGTTTTGTTCTTGCGTATTGTGTAAGTGTAATTGAACCGGGTTTGGTTAACACTTTGCACACTCAATTGCCGAATACATATATATGTTTCGCCATGCTTGGTAAGTACACACCTTAAGTTTAAGATACGTACCAGGATGATGTATACTGACGAATCCTGTCTTTCTTTTCTGCTTTCGAGCTTTTTAGATTCGTTTGTTCATTTACGCGCATAATATGTTTTACAATGAGGAAGATGCCAACGAGTCATCAACATATCTATCTACCTTATCATCATCGTATTTCTATTCTGCAATATTGCGTGACATCACAATTTCGTGGTGTAAGCCGGGTAGCAACATCTTAATTGGCTGCTTTTTTCAAATACACTTTGTTTTACAAGTTTAGTGTCTCATATGACTTTTACTAGGCGCAGTTTGCAATTTTATTGAGTAACAACGTCATACTACTGACTGGCACTGGTTCTTGCGCCAGATGTACGTGTTTGCGAAGAAGTCTTTTAAGTGTAAGCGTTTTTCTTTGGCCCTTCAACATCAAAGTCGTAGATATGAGCCTTGCCTTGTGGTGTGTGCATAGGTGCTACACGTTTCTGATGATTGTTGAGAGTTTTTTTTATCTCAGAGATTTTATTTAAGTACGAGCGAGTTCTGCTGGCATGAGTAACCGAGCTGCTCCTTCGTTTGGAATTGGTACAAGCA
The DNA here is from genome assembly GCA_034687055.1 of Heteromurus nitidus. Taxonomy (NCBI): domain Eukaryota; kingdom Metazoa; phylum Arthropoda; class Collembola; order Entomobryomorpha; family Entomobryidae; genus Heteromurus; species Heteromurus nitidus. The sequence goes on along the minus strand of JAQFZW010000072.1, from coordinate 41,015 downwards.
ATAATAATCGAAGATAATGGTAATATTATAATGAGACCAACAACCGGAATTTACAATAAGATTTACAATGGCTTTTGGAAGATAAACAATTGTCAGATTTAGTTGGATTAGTTCCATCATCGTCAGCTATGTACATGTGCGCTTCTCAAACACAAAACACAAGAAAAAAACTAATTGTCAGAGAAAGGCTCGTTTGTACCAAACCCCATCTATTTCGTGTGTGTTTAAAGGGTGAGAGAGAGGGTGGGTGTGTGTATGTGTGTGTGAGACATTCAGACATGCAGCTCAAGCTCCTTTTTGCAAAAAAACGTTTACTTTTTTATGAAGGATTGTAGCTTCTGCTGTGTGCAAAACCACGGAGTCAGCCATGTTCTCTATGAAATGAAAGGTGATGAAAGAGAGCCAAAAAATCATGCGCACAAAAAGCATATACATAAAGCTTGGGTTAGGGATAGAATATATATGTATTTTTTGTATAAATGGACGCTCTATCGGATTCATATAATTTTGAATGAACTTCAGCCAAAAAATAGATGTATGACAGGACAAAAAATGTTTTTCTTCCCTTTGATTTGTGATTTCAACGAGTGAGGTTGTTATTTAGGGTGCTTTAACCTCTTCCAAACTCCAAACCAAGCTTATAGAAATACATGAATACTCAATATATGAATACTAAAGTAGATAAAATACTTAGGGTGAAGTGTGAAAAGTAAATATGTTCACAAGGTGCCACAAGGAAGTAGTCTAATTTGACAGAAGCACCCCTTAAAACTTCATATTTCATACAGAATTACAAAAACCTATTGTCACTGAAGAAAAAAGTACTTGTTGCCGTAAAATTCACAATTTTTTTTGCTACGACCAAGAACCTAAATGTGTATTTTTACACTTTTTAAACGACCAAAGTTTACTCAACCAACTTCATGGTTCATGAACGTTAACGATGAACTGAAGCTGTAAATACTTTTGAGGAAAGCGACTCTGAAAGGCAGAGAAGATGCATAAGAAAAGCGTTACCGATTTTGAGCAAGCGGGCCCATATTTAAAATTAATGTTAAGGAGGTACAGAAACGGATGAGAAGGAGGTAAATCCTTTTACCTTCTTTAGTTCTTCTTCCCCAGGGGGTACTTCTAAGCCCCATGCGGAATGCATACATATAGAAGAACTACCACTATTTCATGAATTGAATGATGAAGAAAACGAGTACGAGTACGACCTTTTATTTATCATCGTCAAGTTTTCGGATGATCATTTCCTTTTAGCTATGTACGTTAGATAGTATTAAAATGGAGCAAATGAAGTAACATTTTTTGAATGGCTTGACTCTTCAGTGATAGAAAAAGGTGAAATAACCTCAACATTCTTATTGTTAGAAGGTTGATCAATTTTGACAAAGTTTGCTCCAGTGACTTCTTCTTTTACTTCGTTTTTATGTCGAAGAAGAAAATAAAGTTGTCTTCTCTCACGCACTTTGTCCGGTACATTTAACCTACAGCATTATACTTATTTGCTAATACTATACAACCAATATGAGAGAGAATCTTGCATGTACCTGACCAAAGTGTTCGACGTAGTTTGTAGTTCTCCTTGGATCATATCATACCTCCGTGTTGTCAGTTCGGCTAGAAGACCACAAAGAAATGCATAAGGTAAGGTATAAGATATACTATACTGTTTTACGTGTATAGGCGTACTTAAAGTTGAAAGTTGCAACTATTACCTGGTTGAAAGGACGCGGACGGTGTGATGATGGTGTAAGAAAAACGATGCCTCGTTGTAATTATTGTGTACAGGTAGAAGAAGTAGCAAAGTTTGTTATTTCGAATAATGGACAAGGTAGAAGAAAAAAGGTAGCGTTTTTATGTCTTCAGTGAACGATGAACGACGAAGTGATGTACAAAACGTGGATGCGTATAAAGAAAAACCCTTGGAAGCATTTGAAAACGCCGAAGAAGCATTATTTGATGAAGGAGGTGATGCCGAGGAATTTTTGTGAGTTTTTGTAATAATGCTGAGATAGGTTTCCTTCAATGAGACGAATGTTGACTTGTTACCTGTTTTCTTGTTTTGTGAAAAATGGAATACTCACAATGTCAGTGTACGAACTTTACGTGTATTTTCCCGACATGTCTTTTTCAGCATACATCAGTTTGACGGAGAAGTGTGAAGGTGTACTGAAAAAAAGGTTGGATGTTTTGCGTTGTTCTTTGGTTACGAAAGGAGACAACGGCTCATTCCTCATTTTGACTTTTTTGTGAACTACCAGAGAATCTGAGGGTTACTGACACAATCGCAAGAAAACTTGAGTATTTGATCTGCGTATTTTGTATGCTTGTTTTCCGTTAGAGCATAGAATCCGATGATGATACTCGCATGATGCGTTTTTCTCAGCGTCCTTATCTTCCAAATCAGAATGTTTAGGTAAATATTTTGGATTACACTTTCAACAAACAAGTCAGAAACAAAAAGTGTAAGATTGTTTATTTTTAGAACAAAAAATACTGTCAGTTTGCATATATGTATCAGTTTGAAAGTGTGAATACAAAGGAATGCACAAAAAATTCTCAAATGTCAATTAACCTATTTTATTTGGTGAAGAGATCGACATGTATGATCCTCGTTATCACTGCAAAGATATATATCTTTTTGTTTGAGCAGCAATGTCATGTTCAACGGTGGCATATTATCATTCAGTTCCCAAAATGCACTGTCATCTCTCCGAATCTTCCCGTTTCTCTACATCTGCACGCCCATTCCCTTTTTCATATTCTTTGTGAAGTGCGTGTTTGTTTTCGTCAGTTTTGTGTCAATGAGAGAACGTCCCACTATAGTCCCACAAGGGCTGCTTTTTTCTTCTTCTGTAACCGATCTCCACGCTGAAAATCATAAAATCTCATCCTCTCGACTTTTTGACACTTCGACACACCGGCACATACTCGTCACAAGGTACAATTTGAGAACGTGATTAGATCACGAGGACAAGCCTTAAAATGCTTTTCCTCGCTCAAGTGATGAGTGTGAAAATGAGGAATTTGAGAGTTTCTGCCATCAGCCAGAAAGGAAAGCTATATGGTGAACTAGAGCTTACGTTACAAACTCTGCTGTTCTCACTTCTTTTTTATATCCTTCAACGTATGCGCACTCTATTCCCTTCATTCAAAGACTTGCCAAAAAATGACTCGTCTCGTTTCTCTTCATTATAACTGACTGTAACATATTACGGGGGTTTGTTTCACGTTGTCACATTTCCTCTCTGGTTCTCTGCCGTTTAATGAGAAACGTAGGGTTACTCCTACCTTCAAGAGCTTTCCCCTTTGGTGCATATATGAAGCCTCATTAGTCGTAGACCAACATACCATGCGCGCTCTTAAAAATATGTAAGTCATCCTCTGTTCAGACTCCACGAATGCCACATCCCTTTTGTTTTGAAATTTAAGAAGATGCTCTCCGACCTTATGGCCGACAAAACAAGCCACAGTCTGAAATAAATATCCTAAAGCCAGTTTATTAGTAACAAAACACCTTTTGGCAATTTTGTTCTAATGATAATATACATATATGAGCCATACTAAATATGTTCCTGTATACTTGCGTGCGTAATTAGATTCAACTTATGCACACAATACGAGATATTTGCTATTGGCAGGATTGAAATCGATTTTAGCTTATAATCAGTGGATAAATTCCATAAAAGGAGTATATTTTCTGGCCTGTTTCTCCAGCCATATTGTTTGTGGCCTATGCTTTTTGACACACTAAACCAAATTAACCAACAAACGAGTAATGTCCAAAGGGGCTATGTTTTGTATTCGATGACGAGTTTGGTAATTTGAGGTTTTCACCAGTGCTTCCAAATTTCAAATTTCACTCATCTAGTTAGCCTTCGGTTTCGTGATTTTAATGTGGCGAGAAGGGATGTGCCTTGTTCCGAAGAAGGGTAAAAAGTAAGACAAGAACAAGGGAAAGAGGTGGAGATTTTTATTTTTACATTTCCTCGTAATACAGTCATCGTCGAGAAAAAATGGAGTGTAATAACGTGTGTGCCGGATAAAGCGCTTATAGAATTTCAGCCTCTTTATCAACATCACAGAGAGACCTTTTTTATTATGCGTGACCTTACGATACGAACGCACCAGAGCCGAAGTTACAGTAAATAATAACTTTTATATTCTAACTTCTAACACATTTTCCAGACGCATGAACTTATCTCTCCGATAAAATCTTACATACATTTTTGAGGACTACTTTAGATCTATCTCTAAATGGCTTTAGGATAAAAAGTGATAATTTTTATACCCGGCGTCTGATTAAAGTTTTTCGGATTCGAGATAAGAAGGCTTGATTGAATAATGAAACCTTTCCCGACTCGAGTAATTATACATTTTTCGAAACCACAAGATCGTGTTGATGGCTCAATAGAATGATAATTATAGAATGAAGAAACAGTTATTTATGGCTTTCTCTACACGCTGACTTTTTTATCATTCAATAAAAAAAAATTTATCCCGTTTGCCTGTGGATATCATATACCCTTTTTTGATTGTAACGGAAAGACGGTATTATATTGACAGTTGAATGTCTTTATAATGATCCAATGCTCTTTTGTCAGTTGGCTGATTTAATCATATCAAAATGGGAATAAAAATTTATCTCTCCTCTGTGCAAGTCTGTATGGGTTCGTGACGTGCTGGAGGCAATCATCCTGTACAAAAAATGAGATTAAATATATATTTTTCTCCTTATGAATATTGTTATCTCAAATGTAAAAAAGTGGGCTCTTTGATTAGAAGCACCACACCAGCAGCACCTAATAATTTTTCTTAGATCAACATCTTATTCATGGCGATGATGATGATGAGATGGGAAATATATAAGACATGCGCATCCTTTTTATTATAACGTATCTTTGTCCTTTTTTATTCTTCTTCTCCAAATTGCCATGTTTCATATTTCTTTTTAATCTCCGCTTTAAAAAAATAAAATTTTCCCATGGCCTACTACCCACGAAGTGGTTGGTGGTGTGTGCTTAAAAGTATTCAATGCATTTTGTATATTATTTTATCCTCGTATGAAAAGGCACCTTTTTTATTGCTTCCTCCCCTCATCCCCAATATTTACACTTCATGTCAAATTTGATCCGACTTTGGTGATGGGAATATAAAAGAAGAAGAAATCGTACGAAAACATGTATTGCAGCACAGGTAATCATAATAGCTAATAAATATGTTCCCCCTTTTCCAGAGAAATCAGAAATATCCCAAAAATAGTTCGGACAAGCATAAAAGTATAAATCGGAGCTCGGAGGGCTTCATCTTTCAGTGTTGTTAGAGACAAGAGGGGTAAGCTTCCCTTTTTGATCGTGATGAGGGATGATGAAAGATGATATTTCGTCTGCTCTCGGCTCTCAGCCTTATTATCATCGTCATCATCAGTTACTCTCACTTCTTTGGGTACAATACTGTTTTTATCTATATTGCTTTTTGAGCATCAGCTCAGGAAAAAGAAAAAATATGTATGTGGTGACTGCACTTGATTGTGCTTAAAATGTGCCAGCTAAATACAATCATTCGTGTTGGTAATGAAAACGAGACTGTATAATTTGAGATGAAGAGATTCGAGAAACCCTAGTCATTTTCAAGAGAAAAAAATCAAAAAAGACCAAAAGAATAGAAGAGAGGAAGAAAAAAAGATTTCACAGGTTTTGTACTTAAACTGTGGACAACAATGAACACGGGAAGATTGGTCATTGAAGATGAAACGAAGGTATGTATTTTCAGAAGCTGAGTCGTCATCGTCATCCACCTCTTCTCATGATTTTTTCATTATTTTAATACAAGGATCAACTTCAGTGAAAAGGAACGAGTAGAAAGTCTCTGGTAAATGCTGTCCCTTTGATAATGATGTAACTAAAATTCAATGATACATGAATCGTCCCTTAAGAAGAAAAAAAAAGATTGTAAAAAGAAATAAATAAAAAAGATACAGGAATTGGGTAAAATATGTGATAATAAGTACATGCTTGTGAGATGAAGATGAAGACACTCGATGAAGATCCTTGGTTCTTGGGTAAAAAAGAAAAGCTTAAAAAAGCTACGCGCACCTTGGTATTTTTGGGACTGTGGATATCTTCTAAGGAACAAGGACGCATGGAAAATGTGTTGAGGGTGGACTCTAGCTGTGGCTTGGATTCATTTTTATCTCACAAGTGTTCTTGTCCATGTGTCTTGCTGGAAGATGAGCAATAAAAAGGTCTCCAGTCCAGGATGGTGTTAGGGATTGGTAACAAGAGTCTTGCCTTGCGTCTTTCTGCCGCACACCAACCAACCTCATCAAATTGCGTTTGTCTCCATACGAATGTTGAGGCAATAGGAAATTGGAGGTGTTCTACGAAATTATCCCATTCTTGCGAAGGTAAATGTTTTCCGCATTTATTCTTGGGATAATAACCTACGGATATTACTTGTGTGTGCTTCTGTAATATCTCAATAAAGACGGTTTAGACGTCTTTATCCTTGTTAAAGGAGAATGATCCACGGTATTGCTTATTATTTGTGTTCAGTCAGGGCATTTTTCTATATCCGTTCATCCGCTCCTAGTTATATTGATATGTATACCTTGAATGAGTTTGTCTTCAACAATTGGTTGTAAAACTAAGATATTTCTTCCTGCTTTATAGTTTTGCCTTAGAGTCAAGAAATTTTGATGTGTAACAAGCTCCCTTCCTTGTATCTTTGTATGTTGAATTTTTGGGCAATTTAAGAAAACCCCCGCAGGAAATTCTCCAGTTGTGAACCAACTTAACAAGTCTAATCGTAAGTTACCAAAGGGCAATAAGTATACAAGCTTGCTCTTTCTTTTACAACTTTCCACTCGCTCAATCACTGCCTCTATGCCCTGTTGCCTGTTGATGACGAGGGGCCGCGACTGTCCTGTTATTTGCTGCATCCAAGGAGCAAACTCTATTGAACTTTTATTTGAACTGATAACTAGAAAAGCAAGAAAAATACAATACAAATCCGAATAATAGAATGACAATGACAATAGAACGAGATGACAGAGAAAAACTTAAAAGTCTTAAAATGTGGAGGAAAGGAGTAGTGGAATACACACTGGTAGTACAGGAGTATCATGCGCTGTCAGAGGTTTTTGTATTATAAATGTCCTGTTTGCCATAACGCGAAAGTACAGTATGGTCTTGAAAAATAGTCATATATGTGCCCTTATAAAACTTTTACAGCCCAAAAAAGAAAAGTTTTTGAGGAGTATGCTACTGTGGGCATGGTATGACTGGATTTCTCAAAAAATACAAGGCAATATATGGCGAGGAGGAGCGGCGTTTTTGTAAGAAACACGGGACACTTTTTCCTCCTTGAAGCTGTGAATTTTACTGCGGGTAAACGATGTAGGCCCTACAGAGGTTATGGGCACAATTACGAAAGAGAACCTTGTTAATAATATTGCCTCTTACAGTATTGGGTCGCGGCGAAGTTATTCTGAAAAAGTCATGACATGTATAAAATAGATTTCTTCAACCCCAGGTATATATGGAGGAAGCACAGGGTTGAAGAAATAAGCAATAAGGATATTGGAATGGAACGAAATTTCTGGTGTATATTCACATGCTTATGCACTTGGATCTGGATAAAGAAAAGTTTTGCCCATTTATCAAATTGCTTGATGTAACAACACGCATATACAGCATACGTTGAAGCACAATATAGAAAGGTGTACTTCACTCATTTCTGGTATCATTTTGGGGGTAACCTGAATTTCATAACTTAAAAGATACATATATATACACTTGCTCTGAATCTTGAAGAAACATGCAAACCCCGTCAGAGAATCTGGCTGCAATGAAGTTTTTATAGGGCTCTACAGTAGATATGGGTATACATTTGGAATAAAATGAGACTTCAATCTGGACAGTGGGAAGGGATATAGGTACGCATATAAAATGTTTTAAAATCTTGAAGCATTAAGTATTTAGCTCAATACAGACGTTATAAGGCTAACAACTCCTTCGAGTTAAAAAGCACACGTATATTCGTCTATATGAAAATGTACCTAAACATTCATGCTTCATCGTGTTGATGATTATGTTGTTGTATATAAGAACCAAGGTAGTTGTTATATACTCCTCAGCTGGATGCATACGCGTTGGAGAAAAAGGGAAAGAGGTAGTAGTCTTCCTCAACTACACGGTATATTACTTGAAGAACACATAATAATGGTAGAGTCATGCAACCTTAGGATATAATAACAGGAGCAGAGAGGAGCATGCACCGGCTAATAACTTAACTTACTCGACGAAGGTCTTATTTTTTTCCTTTCGAACGAAACAAGTCCATTCCACACTCCTCTCTACATATGTATGTAGTAGTACGCTGGAGAAGACGTTTTACTTTTGACACATCACCAGAACACACCGAACTACTTTTTATGTATTTTCTTACTTGAGGAGAGAAATCCTCGTATACATTCTCAAACATACATACATATATAAGCATATACTAGGTTCTTCAGTCAAGTCACAAAAGTGAGGAGGAAAAAAAGAAATATAAGAAAAGTAAGACGGGCATGCCTTCTTGACAGGCATATGGAAAGAATGGTTAAAAGAAAGAAAAAGGAGAAGATGTAATAATAAAAGGGGGTAGTTTGTGAAGAAGTGAAGCTCTCTCTCTCTCTCTCTCTTCTCTCTGCTTCACCACGCTAATGTATAAAGTTGTTTCTTTTTTCCCTTAAAGATTATACATGTGTGCATGGAGTGTTGGAGTAAAGTGAGTGAGCAGTTAAGTAAGAGAGGAGCGTATGCACATGCATAAAAGAAAAGAAGAGAGAAGAAAACGAGGAATTTATAGCCCACAGCTAGGAGTGGTCAGGCAAGTTTAGTTGAGTTGTAAGCAAGACCTGTCATCCCAGATAGGAATTAGCGTTCACATTGCTTGGAAGGGTCCGTCTTGACGTTCCTTCTGTGCATAATATTACACACACACATACATATACACACAATAATCCTATACATTTTATCCATTGTTCTCCTTTTCGTGCATTGAAACACACCGAAAAGTGAGCTCTCGCTTTATATATGCATTTTTACGTGGTGGCTCTTGCCCTGCTCGCGTTTCCCCTTGGCTCATGTGTGTGTGTTCTGCTCATGAGACCAAACTTATGTGAGCACTGCAACTCCAGCACTGACAGGAGTTAAAAGCGTTTTATGCCAGGACAGGACATTCTCTGTAAAAATATATATTATATCAGTGCTTATGTCCTTTGGAATCTTTTTTTCCTTCCACTTTGGAAAGGACAGACACCTTGCAGTTGTTGTCAGTGACTGACAGTGTGATGGTGGTGACGGTGGTTGTTCCTCTTTCGTACTTGTGTGAAGAAAATCCATGTGTGTGAGAGCGAAAAACTGCTCGCATATTATTATATTTTTTTGGGAAATTAAGACATTATCCAATTTGGGAAACAAGTGTGTACCGTGCTCAACAGTAATTGCTTGATGAAGGCAAAAGGGTTGATTATTTATTGAGAAGGTATGAATTTCACATTTGAATTCAACTGGTGGACCGGATAACAGAACCCGAGACTGTTGGAATTGTGCACAAAAAAAAGTTCGAAGAAACTTATTGGGAAAATTCTTGGCAAATTACAATAGGTCGTAGTTTTTGTATGTGCGAGGAATGATGATGACTTAATTAAAAATTTCCAGTTTTTTCTCTCCTCTGAAGAGAGAAGACTCACACACACGTTGCACTCTATTTAGGTGTATTACGTGTGCTCATGTCGTTTCATGCCTTGCTAAACTCTCGTGTGTGTGTGGTTTGGTTGGAGTTGTGGTGTTCATTGTATGCGCCACCACAACAGCTTTGGCCAGAGAAGTTTTTGTTGGATTTGATGGATGAAAGAGTTGTGGAGAGAAAAGAAAATCGAGTTGTTTGTGTGAGGGACGAATGACGGACGAAGGAGGTTCATTGCTTGATTACCATTATCAGCAACAGACGGTTTTATTCATGTTTTGTGAAAGAAAAGTGGCGAATTTTGCTCAATAATTCAGGAGAAGTATATAGAGTTTTTTGTATGGTGACTGAAATTGAGCCATTCAAGTGTAACTTTTAGTATACATATGCAATAATTCCCGGCTGGCACTCGTATAAAAGGTATGGCCAACATCAGCATGAAAACCAATGAATTTCTGCGTGGCCAGTAAATTTTTAGAGCCTTTGATACCGCTGTCATCTTAGCACAGTTCAAATTTTGAACATTTCATCCAAGTTCCCAAAATTTTCACATTATTGGCCACACGGAGAAATTATTGATTTGCATACTGATTTGGAACGTATCTCACTCTGAGTTTTTTCTTACAGTAGCTCACTCTGCAAGAGCAATATCCAGGCGTGGGCTGAAAGGATGAGAGCGATTATGCGACAGTACTAAAAAAACTTATGAACATTAGGACATTGGAGTGGGAGAATGTGTAGTGTGACAAATGGGGAAAGCAATATCCTCATAAAAGATAATAGCTGATATGTACAAACGAGAAGAGAGAAGGTGGTGCGAACTGCAAGTGTCCTGATTGGAACTTGAGTGATTTGGTTTTTGACATAAAAAAAGATTTATTCGTGTGCAAATATTTTTAACGATGCCGTCCCCACAATGCTGTTACTATGATTGTCAACCTAATGCGAGAAGGACTTGGACTAATTCCGATATCTCGCTGTCGTATTGTGAGTTATTGACTGTGTTTCGGTTAATCTGAAAGGAAATAAATATTTTGTTTTGTAGAACTGTTTTTGAGACGATATACATATCGTTTTATTTTTTGTATTGTAAAAGTGTGAATGAAAGAAAGAGTGGGGAATAAGTGAGTGGGAGAGAGAGATATTTTGGATTGGAGAGTTTATTAAAATATGCCGGAAAAACCTATGACCACTACAGGTAGCAGTGGTGGAGCCGGTCTTCCTCCCGGGATCGGCTTTCCGCCGTTTTCACCATTCGGAGGCTTACCACATATGGACCACCGAGGACATCACATTTGGGAGCCGCACACGGCTGCAGCTCATGCAGCTGCTGTTTCCAGAATCCATGCACTTCATGGGTAAGTATTATAGCCATTTTTTATGCAACCCTCTCTCTGCCTGCTTATTTTTTAGAAATAAAAAGAGCTTGTTTAATTATTAGCATGGAGCGAGCAAAGCAACCATGTCAAATACATAAAAAACAATCATGAACAAAATGCCATGATAAGATGAAAAATGAAGAAGTAAACTTCTGCACTTCACCCTGCACCTACATTTTTTCTCTACTTCAAGATCTCTTCAAAATTGATCTCTGCTTATAACCAGTAGCTGTAGTACTTAATTAAGTGGGTAAAACAACATGTACAAAATCTAGCCACAATCAAGAATGTTTACCCTCATCCTCATATACTTACCCTAAAAAGTAATTATCATAACCACAGGTTTTGCAAAAGAAGAACTGTGTCAAACGTAATACATCATCTTTCTGGAGTTAAACATATAGCTCACTTGCTACACACACACACTACAATGTTCATGTTTAGACGTAACCATCTACATGATCTTTTTGAGAAGAATCAGGTTTTTTCTGTGTAAAAGTTGCTGCGAAAAAGCTGCCATGTTTAGAACAAAACATGTTAATGAAATGTTAGTTCCAAGTTTATAGAAAATCAAGCGCAGAGTGTAATTAGAAACGGCTGGTGAGTCTTAAAATATGTTGAGAAGAAAAAGATTCATCATGATCATCATTCATATCCCTTCTTAATCAGCTTATGGATAGCGAACAATTTTCACTTTTGTGTTAAATCATAATTTTTCATGGAAAACGGACTCTAGATAGACACCGTCCATCGTCATACCGGAGATTATGAGAAAAACGGAAATTTTATCTTATCATTTTTGATTGCGCACTCGACTATTATTATTACCACACTTGCCTAAACAACATTTCACCCTTCGTCTTCGCAATTGATTTCATCAAAACATAAGCATATGAATTTCTTGAAAAAGAAAAGATTGCACCTTTGCGAGCATCACCTCTTATCATCATCAACTTTTTTCCATAATAATGAAATTGGAGATAATCGTGAATTTGAATGAGGAGAGGAGATAACACTTCTGCCATTTGATGCACACCTAAGACAAGCACAAGAAGGTTCTATGTTATAAAATATTTTGGCTACTGTACGTTGGACAGGAAGAAGGTATTAATTTAATATTTTTTCTTCTCTTTCTCCCATCATCATCACTCGCACTCCAACGAAAATAAGTATTTGTGTTTAAGTGGAGCATAATAATGGAGAAGCGTCTTTTATACAATTTACAACACACATGCCTAATACTCGTATCAAATAAAGGCATCAATATCATTAGGCTTAGGTTTTAGGAGTATTTAGCATAATTGGCAGTGGTGTTCATTGGAATACGTTGAGACTGAGACATGTTATTTTTCTTTTCTTCCTTTGACCACGCTACCTATACTCTTGATAAATACGTGGCACAATGCGTATGGTTTAACTAACGAAGGTTCGTATGTAGGTGTTACAACACCTTCAAAACGAAAAGGGAAGCTCTCCAATCCAAACGGTTCAATTGAGTGGAGGCTCATTTCCGAAAACGAAAAAGAGGTGTAATGAGGTGAGCATACAAGTTCGGTAATAAAAAGGCTCGTCTATGGTAGTCTTGTCTGGTCACATAGGAAAGCGCACACAGTATGCATGTAAGCTGTTGTCTTTTTTTCTGATACTGACCATCATCATCATCATCATCATCATCACCCAACAGAGAACATCATTCATCGTCTTCAAAATGAATGTATCCGCGATGGAGGTGTGCATACGTAAGCACGCTCTTGAGTGTGTTTGTATATGCGTAAGTAGTAAGCTCTGCATGAGCACAAGGAGATAATAATGAAAATGAAATGGAGCAAATACGTGAGCTTGGGACAAGGGACGGGAAACGCGCTGTAAATAGTATTATTTGAGGGATAATTATAAGCAGGAGCAGAAGGTGGAAGGAGAGTTGAATAAAGTGGAATAGGATTTTTTCTCTTCAAATGACCAGTGGAAGTGGTTATATATCTCCGAGTGTCAACGTGTGAATGCTAACTTGTTTTCGGCACGTTATTTTTTTCTCTGTGTGTCGTTCTGTTTAAAGGAATGTATGTTTAGTTGAGAAGGGGAAATAGAGGAGAGAATACTAACCACCTTTATTCCAGCACGAATATATATATATCCAACTTGGTCAAAGGAGTGGACATGGATTGAGTGCAAATGAAATGAAAGCTTGTTATTTATGATATGGATGTAAACATGGGTTGAATGACGACTTGAAACTTGAAAAAAAGGTTATTTAGGAGAAGAAAAAGAAGAAGAGAGCGTTTCTGCAAAAGATTTTGAGCTTGTTCCGGATCATTTGTTTGTAGCGTGAGGAGATATTGTGAGACGGAGTTAAATTGGTCACTTGTTTCGTCCTTCATCAATAATGCTCGCGTGAGTGAGCTTTAGAAAGAGTTTTGAGGAGTTTATGAGCAGCAGGAGAACAATAACGTAGATCTTATAGATTAGTAACCTGAAAACTATGTTTCATGGCCGTCGTGGTAAAACTGGCATAGTATTGAGCATAAATATTGTCTAATTTTCAAAATATATATTTCATGATTTTTTCTGTGAAACACTTTAAAATGTATATGTTTTTAAAAGTTAAACGCTTGACTTCTGACCGATGTAGTCGGTGGCCTGGCCGGATGATGGGATGATCCCCAGAGTAAACTTTGGAAGTAATTTTTCTGTCTTGTAGAGCTTTTTTTCACTCTCGGAAATAGTATAAACACCGGCTTGAATTTCCTGTGGGAACGGGACCAGAAGCAGAAGAGCCAGAAGCAGTCATAATATTATTCTTAACCTTTCGCCCTCTAGCCTTAAGTCTTCTCTGGTCTTTTTCTCTTACAACAGGGAGTAAATTATCAGAAGTAGAATTTTAGCTCTTTCACGAGCAACAAACTAAGCGTTTTAAATTAGAGCAAAAAGTGAAAACAGAAAAGTGATATGTACAATTACATTCAACATATTGCCCATATCTCCGTGGAGGATTCATTGTGATGAAGTTTTTATTGGGTTGAACTGGAAGGCTTCAAGAAAACAAAACTTATATCATATTAACATGGATTGGATGAAGTCATTGCTTGAGAGATATTGGTTTCATCCGTTGTTTTAAACATGGGCACTTTATTCAATTCCTAAATAAATACTTTAAAAGACTATCCTCAATACGTTAATGCACATGCACCCAAACCAAAATCATATCGTTCTATTTATTTAGCTTTAGTATCAGCAATTAATCCATTTTATTATGGAATATTACATTTAGCCAAAATCAGCGTATTTTTATTACAGTTACATCATTAAAAATGCGCATAACACACACATGCACATGCGTAAAAATCTTGCCGCATAATAATAATGAAATGAGTAGAACTGTGTGACGTGACTCAAGACAGGAAAAAGTGTCTTGTATTACTTTAAATGCTTCCAGTTCACAGCGTGCTCCTGTCATGCACGCAGCACAAGGACTTCCTAACATAAAGCACTCGGAAAATATGCATTTTTATGATTGCTTAAAGAAGTTGTCCGCATCTGTACCTTCCGCTTACTCATCGTTTTTGTTTCTTCATTAAAAATCTGTTCCTGCGTTTTTTTGTTTGCACGTATGTAGTCACACGTTCTTACATCTTCGAATGTGTAAGACCCTTTTCTTAAAAGGAAAAAAATATTCAAGGATGTTGCTGTTTACTTATGAGTGCGATGAGACAAAAAGCGCTACACTTTTTAAGATAAGCGATGTTTTACAAGTTAGGTAAAGAGATACTTTCCAAAGCTGTGTTTGCTTTCCTCCATCTCAATATCCTATGTCATGTCATTGGATCAGAAGTTTCGTTGTGATGAGAGGAGGAGAAGATGGAGTGATGATTTGTGAAAAATATCAGTTCACAGACTAAAAAAGTCCCTTTAGCTTATACCTCTGCTCTTCACACACATCTTATCATACAATCAGGACCCACAGGCAATAACGAACGAGTACTACAATTAAAAGCCAATTCTCGCCGCTGAGATCACCGAGAACGAAAGGAAAGCCGTATTCAATCTGATAAATGTACAAGTGAAACACAGTCAGTCAGTTTGTTTAAGCAACATAGTATAGCGCAGTCATATTCCACGCATAAAGAAAATCTTTCATCGCGTCACAATACAGTCCTAGTCTCATGTCATCGTCATCAGGAAGAAGCGCTTGACAGACAGACTCGAGCAAAGTGACAGGCTTTCTTCCTCATGTTGCTAGCACACACACACAGAGCTCAAAGCTAGACAAGATCTGTATGTAGTTACAGCTCATGAATGTTTGTCAGTTTTTTTTTCAAACTTCATACAAGAAATATCGGCTTGTGTAGCACATGAAGGGCCCTTGACTTTGCCTAAGCACTTGATGAATACTTGTTAAAAACTTTTATTTCAAGTATGTATATGCGTAGTGGTGGTGAGATATGTGCACTTGTCGACGACTATATAAGTACATTAGAGAGTACATGAACGTGAATAAGTTATACCTTTTTTTCCGGTTGGAATAGGATTTATCAGGTCAAGTGCCTTTTGAAAAATCAGCAGAGCTGCTCACTGGAGTTCTTTCACTCTTTTCTATTTCAACCCTTGTTACTTGTCTGCGTTAATACTTTGAGAGAGGAAAAGCGATGAAGTGAAGTAAAAACCTGAAGAAGCCTTTAACTCCCTCTTGATGAAACAAGTGAATTGCTCACTTTTTCAAAGATAGGCTTAACCAGTGGGGATACCATAAATTAGTAGCAATTTTTCACTTGGTCACATTTTCCTCTTCACTCGACGACTCACCCATTCAGATCTTTTTTTTCTCGATCAGATAAAAGTCGTCTGTCTACGAGTAGCGTAAATGGTAGGTAGCTATGTGAAGTTGAAGTAGGTATGAAAATCAGAGGAGCCATGCCATACTCGAGTTTTAAACATGTCGCAAAGTACAAGTGCTTACCTGTCACAAAATAACTCTCGAAATAGCTTTTCTCACTGAGAGAGCGTTTTTAGTACATCGGCATGCGTAGCAAATAGAAAAAGTTTTCCCTTCCCCCCTGCGTTGGGACGGTGTGGTAGTATAAAAATTGAAAGTTTGAAGAGAGTCTCTGGAAACAGCAGGTAAATTACACGAAGGTACAAGTTGTAAAATTCACGAGTAAAAAATTATGTTTTGAGAATTTTTCCTTTCCAACTTCCAAAAGTAATATGCAACAGGTACGAGTGAGTCCCGCAGCACAAGTTGAGAAGAATATGATTGAGGAAGTTTTTAGTGCTTTTCATGTACATACCTCCGCACTTCCCTCCTACAAACAAGTACAAAATACATATATCTCCCTCCCCGAAACGGCAAGTGAGTTGAGTATATAATATAGTTTTATCTTTTTTCAAAATACGGCATCGTAAAACACAAGAGAATAATAAAAATAAATAGTCAGTCGTGTTGGGTTAATAGATGGTGGTGCGCACTCAACGACTTTTCCCTTAAACTATATACCTACACTTAAAGTGTGACTACACGACAGTCATGATGATTATAATGACAATATTGCAGTGCATAGGCAGACA
Source organism: Heteromurus nitidus (assembly GCA_034687055.1). NCBI lineage: Eukaryota > Metazoa > Arthropoda > Collembola > Entomobryomorpha > Entomobryidae > Heteromurus > Heteromurus nitidus. Next base: position 24,333 of record JAQFZW010000072.1, on the reverse strand, counting down.
TTCCTCAAAAAAGACTCCCAAAAATCTTTATTAGTTGACTGGTGTGACGACGACGCGGCCATCTTTATTACTACAAGTGCTCATTCCCTCAGTCACGGTTATTCAGCATAAATAAAAAGGGAGCCTACCTCCCGAATGGAAGTCTAATCATATATACAATTTTCCATTTAAGTATTAAGCCTCATTCTTGTTGTATCGTTGTGTACTTTGAAATGCTTTTATTGTTTGTAATACAAATACAAACGTGACAATAGAAAAGGATTCTCTTCCCCCATTGTTGGATTAGCTTCAGACTTCGAATTAAGAAGAGAGCATATATATAACAGGTCACTTATGAAATAGACTTGTTTAAACGTTTACTTTCAGCAGCACAATATGTCTCTTCTCTGCTTTTCCGGAATAGAGCATGTTTTAATTTGGGATGGGTTATATGTTGCAAGTTGAAGGTCTTTGAATGTTTTCTTGCTGCCTTAAGTTGAGTACATGCCTACACGAATAAAATGGAAGAAGACATGTATGAGGTAGCAGGTAGCACTATAAAAATTTGTTTTTCCTTTTGTTTGGAACGGGGGAGAGTGATGAGAGAAAAATAGCAACAAAACATTAGCATTAGCACACCACCACCAACCAAACAAGAACTAGTAAGAACGGGTGTGTGGTAATGGTTATGGTTTGTCGTGGAGTGTGGAATGATGTGAAGAAGAAGACTGCATACTTGCCCTTTGTGTGTAGTAGTTTGGTAATCGTAATTGTTGTAATAACTGCTTTTCGAGAGGGTGGGCACGTTTATTCAGATAGGCTGATGATGACGATGATGATGGTACGTTGATTGGAGGTCGGTCACTTTACCTTGGACGAGAGACGGAGAACACAAGGGGAAAAGAGAATAATATTAAAAGTTGAAAGTTAATTTTCTCTTGCGTTTTCATACAAAAAACAAGAACCAGGGTAGAGAAGTAGGAGAGGGAGTAGAAGAGGGCTATTGATTAGAACATAGGTATATTTAGCTGTTGGCGACTTCTACTTTGAGTCTTTTTCTCATTTCATTTCCTCAGATTTTCACCTCTTCATTAAGTACTTAAGAATGAAGCAGAGTTTCATGTTGGGAGGAGCAAATCAGAGTTAAATTATTTAAATTTGAGGATTTGTATTGAAAAGAATTTTGAATGGATTTCATTCAATATCCTTTCGTTATTATTATTAGGCCTCTCCATAATCTTTTAGAGAGAAAATGATTTTACGGGGAAAACTCGAAGCACATGCATTTCCCATGCAGCGCACCACCGTATGTGTTGCTAAATTAGATAGAAAATGGAGAAAAAATCATATTTTAATGCCTGTTCAGACCCAATATGGTATTACTTTATTAAGGGAACGACAGGAGAGATTTTCGTGTTGAAACCTTCAACTTTTGAAGTCGAAACTCCATGATGGTTAGTCTCGAAAAGAAGAAGATAGTGTTAACCCGGAGGCGATCATAAATTTCCAAATTTTACTGTTTTCAAGAAATCGAATACACATATTCATTTATGACTTGATATGGTTGACTTACTTAAGTTTAAAAGACCTTTTTTGTTCCTTTCAAGGCAAAAATGAAGTGGTGATATGTGTGCTGACGGTGACTCAGCTTCGCGTTTACATGTACTTGTGAAAGATATTCATTCTTTTTCATCATTCGAGCAGAAAAGAAAACGGAACGGTAGATTGGTTTTTCGGAGTTTTATTGCATTTTTATATTTTCGCTCAAAAGTTATGTATTCTCTCCTTTGAAAACCGTCTCTGTGCGATATGACCTTTTAAGAGTGTGTGTTTATATACTTGGTGCTTGCCTAACACTCATGTTCCATAATAACTTTATTCAGTTCAACAGGGAAACCTTTCTTTCTCGTACCATGTGAAACGCATTTTGCAGTAGTGCACCATAAAAACCTATGCATTTTCCCAATATTCAAGGTTGAATTACTTGCAAGGATCAACTAGACTTTATTGCGCAAAACGGTGCTCCTTTTAACGATTTCAAGAATTATTGTGTAAGCCGCATCCGTAAAAAACTGAAAACAGGAAGAAGCTTATTTCGCACTTACTTGAGGTCGAATTTCGAGAAACAATTAAATTCACTGTACAATAATAATATCTTCGTCGAGAACACCGACAGGTAATCTTCCCGTCAGCTTTGGTAGCACAGTTGTTCTGAGAAAATTTAATTGTTTCATCATCCATATTCCTTTTCCCTTGAACATACTTTATTCCATTCTGACAAGTTGAGCTCATTCATGAAATTCTGTCCCACTAATTACGCATACCACAGCCCACAAGGAAAATATAAAGCATAAATAGCATAATTCCATCTTCCATCGTGTTTGAAATGGGAAAGAGATATGCTCTCTGATGAGAAATTTCTCCCTTTAACTAATTGAGCAATTAACACATAATCATTTCAGGTGAGAGCTCATATTTTTAGTACCACAACAATTAGTATCTGTCGGTGGATTTAGGTACGTATACATTTTTAGGAAACATGGGGTAAGCAAGTAAATGGGAATGCAACGACGAAAGAAAAGGATACAATCACAATCGTGCGTACTGTATCTACCACTCGTTGTTAATAGGAAAAAGCTGCTTTTTTAAAAGTACACGAATTCCAGAAAGGATTTATTTTCCAGAAGAGAGCATCATCAAGATGATCGTTTCACGTATCTTGTAGCGAAGGAATGTTGTGTGTTGTGTGTGTGTGCATCCTTCGCATACGATGTAGTGTAACCAAAACCAAACCACCACACCATACGTACAAATATATATCCGTATAAAAAATATGTTTTTATATCTCTCTTCAACTTGTTGGAGAGAGAGAGAGGGGCGGACTATACGGTTGATTAAGTCGCTACACAGTTCATCCATCCAGCAAGTGATCCAGCCGCAGGAGCTGAATTGAGTCAGTGACTGTGAATATTGTGTATAGCATTTCCCCCTGTAGCATAATATCAAGTCGAATGGAGCATTCAAGAAGACATCATCATCTCTTTTTTTCTTCTTTCGTTCAAATCATGACATGATACCTGTTGCGTTCACTCACACTCACGCTCTATGTGCATACATACATACATAGATCGTATACACATTTTTTCCTGTCCAGGCCAGTTTTATACAAGTTGGAATCCTTCTAGTGTCAGTGAAAAGAAGAAGAGTTGAGGTTGAGATGAATGCGACTCTTAGCTGGATTCTTCGAGTTGGATGGATATAATGGGTTAACATCTATTCATGAAGTTTCATATAGCCAAAGGGTATATATGTGAGTTTTTTTAAAAAGCTACGTTATATTCCTTGAATCACAGGTGTAGGGAAGAGAGGGCAAACACTATTGGCATCTTTATTGACTCGTCGTGCGGGTTAATCAGGGGAAACCTTGCTTTCTTACTTTATTATCATAGCCGAAGAAACAAAAGTGTTTATAGTCTATAATCGTTCCTCTCTTCTTATTCTCATGCATATATTTGTCATGTATATACTCATGATGAACATAACTTTTCTATTTGTTCTTTCTTTTGCTCTTCACCTTCACTTTACTTCTCTATCCCTCGATTTCTTCTTGCTCTATTCTCACAATTCACCGAGATGTTTTTTTGTAATTCTTGTTCAATTGTTGAACATCTTCGTGCTCTCTCCTTGTCTTCTCTCTCTCTCTCTCTCTCTCTGATTTCTGTGTGTACAAGGGATTTTTGTTCTGTTATAAAAATGTATTTAGTCGTGCCGGAGCATTTTACATTTTTCCTCCTCTCAAATATTATTGTTTGCTTTTTGCCGTGTGATTAGTACTCCGCCATGATTTCGTTGTTGTCGGTGTATGCTTTCCCAGTGTAAATATCTTTGAAGAAAATACATGCGTATATTTTCAAGTATTTATGCACTGTGTGTCTATTAAAACGAAGTTCATCATCATGACTGTTTGAGAAATGATCATGAATAGTACATACTTGTTACAAAATGGGCTTCTTTCGGTGTTGCTCTTTTATTGGAAGAGGTGTGTATAATTTTCCCCTTTTCTCTTCAAAAAAAATCCTTGGCTCAATAGTATTTTTTATCATCTTGTAATTTGGTGTTTATTATGTTAAAACACTTGTAAATATTTGTTCAGTGTAAGCAAACTCACAATCAACCAACTTACTTACACACAACTGCCTATTCCCAGTTTATTAGCACTTGTAAAACCAGAAGGTAAACATTTTTCTCTCTGTCTCTCTTTTATGTGCACATTCACTTATCGGAATGTGAGTGGTAATCACAGGGTTATAGTCTGTAAATATGTGATATTCCTTTCAATATAATGACAAACATTGATATATCAAAAAGAAGGGAGAAATAAAGAAGTTCATTCCCATTAGTTGGGTTCCAACAGGAAAAAACAGACAAGACTACCCGGGCATTCTTCCGCTCCGCACCATCATTCCATTATCTTATTGCCGTCAGTTTTAATAATTTGCTCTGTCAAGAAGAAACTAATGACTCCTTTTACAAATACCGTACTGGGGAATGAAGTGTTGTGGTTTCCAATAACAAACGCGTTTTAGTTTTGTACGTATGTTCCTCCCATTCTCATATTATCTCCGTCACTTTTTTCACAGCAGTCACATCTGCTTCATATCCTGTATTCGTCTCTCTCCTCTTTTAAAAAGCAGATCACTGTTTCTCTCAAAATTCACTTAATTATCGGTTTCCAACATGAGTTCGGGCCACACTCTGCTCTAAGACACCCTGAAAAAGTAGGAGATAACTATTGTGACGATGGACGTCTTTTTCACAACTTAACTCCAGCATCCTTTCCCCTCATCCCCATCTTTCCCCCTTTCAACCCTTGCTCATTAATGAAAATAAAAATAAAAGTAGCAACAACAGCTACTAGAGCATATGTATGTACTATACTATAGGAACATCCGTAAAAATATATTTTTTATGGAAAGGATCAGAAAAGTTTGGATTGCTGAAGAGACAAAATACATCAATTTTGTAATAGCTGCGGCTCCAACACTCCAGCTTTTGGGGACGCCAATGATCATCGGGTGGGATGCTTATAAAGGCATTTAAAATAAAAAGATATGTTTTCTACCATACTTGTGATTTCTCAAAATATAAACACACTTTTGTGTACCTCTGGAGGAAAAACAGCTACCAGAGTTTAGTGATAATGATTTGTTGATTTACATTAGTAGCTAAAATATATGTACATAATGTATATTTTGACTTGTTATGGAATGGTTCGTTTTCTGGAACTGGATCTGGCATTGTAGCAATAATTGTACAAGTAAAAACAGAGAAGAAAGAACCCTTTTTTCTGTCAAGGAGAGAAGCAACAATGTATCACTGTTATTGTAGATATGTTTTTACGATCCATGTAACTAACTAAGATCTGTAGACCAGTTTACGTAACTTAAGGGAAAAGGTCAGAGAAATGAGACCAGAGTGCATGGAAGATGATGATGAAGAAAGAGTAATTCAATAGATTAAGTCTTTTTTGATGGGAAGGGTAGATTATGCCAAACTAGGTCTGTTCCCCTCCCTTCTTCTCTTCTTCCCTGCGATGTTGTATAATGACGTTGCTTCTCCAGCAGCGGTGTATACATCTCTCCTTTACAATCCAGTCCAACTCAATCCATGGCATCTTCACATTTGTTGTTTATATTTATTTTTTCTGTAATACTACCTGCCTTTGTGAACAAAATCTAGACAAGGATTTTCAGGGAACATTGAATCATAAAGGCGTTGTCCAGCTTCTCCCTCTCGGGGATTTTTGAATACGAGAATTTAATTTAAACTGTTAAAAAAGAGTTGTCCTCTTCTTTCCCCTTCTCACTTTTGGATCAAAATAAATTTAAAGTGCATAAAGCCATCTACTTGAGCATACACTGAGCCCAGCTTCGTCGCCTCCATGGACAAATCCCAGTCCCATTATTAGCAGTTGCACAAGTGGAAAAATCTTGTAGCCTCTTCTCGCACAGCGTGACTACTTTCGAGACGAAATGGGTTGATAAGTAGATTTTTCCAAAAACGCTCAAATCTCCTCCACACACTGACTCCGATGATTGTTGTTAAACTGCAAAAATTAAAGTTGTTGAGATGTGACGTTAAGATGTCCTCTTGTTAGAGAAAATCCATTTTCATATATGAATAGCATGTAATTGGAGAAGAATCGGAGATGCACATAAATTTTCCCCTTGAAGAAAGGCTATATTAAGTACATTTTTATAAGTCAGGAACAGACTAGGGATGAAGTATTGATGGTCTCTGACCGTTTTGCCTTCCTGCTGCGGCTTTTTGAAATATATTGCTGTTGGACAGCTTCCATGTCTGCGACAAAAATGAATTTTTTTTTGGAATGCATATGTGTGTTCAAAAATTGGTGGTTGTGGTAAAGAATGGGACAGACGATAAATTAACCACTGTTGACACCGTCGTCCTTTTTTGCTTCTGGTGCAGCAGAATCATCTCACTTGCATCTCATACAGAATAGATGCCATTGCCATATGACGAGAGGACACGGTTTTAAAGTCACATTAGCCGTGAATAAGGGGCAGAGCGTGGTGTCTTGTTTAACACGTTTTATGCATTCTTCTCAAGTTGGCGAGAGCACACACACACAAACACACTCTAACAGTGGCACGGTACATCTTTTTTTGTACTGAAACGTCAATAAAGATGCTGAACTCCTTTCATTCACAGACCATTTTCCCAATCCACTTCCAGGAGACCGAGGAGACCCACCGAAAGGGAAATTGAGTAACGCTGGTGGTGCATCATGTAGAGAGCTGTAAATGGGATATGAAATTCTTCGAATTTGGGACAACTTTTTAGGGTATAAAGTGGACAAGCGCTGGGGTAATTCCGAGGTGGCAAAAGGCATATCGGAAACTGCATCCTGAAAATGAGAAAAAAATAAGAATAAGATTTTTATGGCGATAGACACACATTGAGCAAGTACTTCAAAAGTCCGAACTGACGACGAGATCACCAGGCAAGGGCCATAGTCGAGGACACAAACGAGACGAGGATGGGTGTAATACGTGTGCAGTGTATAGCTTTTAATTGATCTGATAATGCAATCAGTGAAATCAGTGTAGAAAAATTATTGCTTCCGTTTAAGTACATTTAGGGTCCAACTAAACTTATCTGAAGCAGCTCACATTCTTATCGCTTGTTTTTTTCTGAAAGAATATACTGACGAGTTTCGAATTACTCATTCTTCCACACATATTTATCCCATGTCTGCTCTGCTCAAGAGCTGCAATTTTTTTCGTCTTTTGCTAAATAAAGGGGATTTTTAACAAGATGACGATTTTTTTCCTCTGTACTTTTGTAGTACCCAAGTCAGTTTCTCATGATGCAAAAGGAACAAGACTTTCTTCTTTTTCTGACTGTGAATTTTTTATAGCTTTAACACAGAAAAGGACATATAAATAGTAGTTTTGTGATGTGACTTGATGATTACGTTAGACTGATATTGCTGAGTTGCTACTTGCTGCTGAGATAATCGTTATCATTATTCAACATCTCTTTCTTTTCCCCATGTTGGCATTCTCAAAGTAGAGAAGAGCGAGAGAGCGAGTGAGAGCGAACAAAAATGTGGACGGACAGGAGAAATAATTAGCGTACTTTATGAAGTCATTTTCTCTGGCAAGTTTTGCACCCTCCTAATTATGATTATCGTTACGTGAGCATGTTGAATACCTGCACACCTAAATATCTTCAGAGAAGAAAGAGAAAAAATACTCTCATCCACTATACAACAAAAACATTGCTTTCTTAGACAAAGGCAGAAAAAAGTCAAAGTGGAAGAAAACGAGGACTTCAAATTATAAAGTGATTTTAGTTGATTCCGTAGTCAACGCATGTATCACGTTAGAAGAATGCGTGAAGGCAATTGTACACTTATAGCTTTAATGTACATTCATTACGCAAGGTTCGTATATATTTTTACCTGAGCACTAGGGTGTACTCGTATATATCAACTTAAGTCGTACATAAAATAACATTTGTAATTTTTTGTGGATAAAAAAGCACTTTTCCCCTTAAAGTTTCCCCCTTCTCTTTTACTTTATTAGATGTGATGGGGGAGATGACTGATGATGAGTTTGGGATGCTTAAACTTTACATGTTATGTCCTAATAATAATAATCATAATGAAGGAGCTCGCTGAGGAGAGCCCTCATTGCCTGCACGACACAGAAAGTCAGTCACATATTTATGCTTCCATCACTATATTTATATAATAGAAGGTTTTCGAGGAAAGTTTTTTTTGTACACATATATTCCCTTTCTTTTGTTATGCAAGAGAAAAATGAAGTATAATGTGTAAGCATGTATAATAATGATATAGTGTTCGGTATGGTGTGGTAATTCTATAAAAACGGCGAAAAATACTGAAAAAAGAAGGGATGAAAAAAGTTAAATGACTCTGTATCCCTCTCCAACCTGACTAAACTGCTGTGCTCTCCCTCTCTCTCCCGTTTCTTGTTCTTTTTTTTTGCGCTCCGCTCCGCTCATTTTCAAAAGACTATAACCACAGCCGTAAAAATTCGTTTCGTTGTGTATGTTAACATGGCGGACATTATTGTATGCCGTCAGGGAGTGAGAGAGAGAGAGAGATGTTATGTTGCACGTTGGTGTGGATTTTTGGTTTATTATCACATCTTTCAAGGTAATAATACTGCCGTGTGGTGTGTGCGCTACAGTGACGATATGGTGCTGTGCTGCAGGGTGCAGCCAGAGCTCACAAGTCACAAAAAAGTCTAGTCAGTCCAGTTTTCTATCCATGCTTTTTTTCTCCCTGTGTTGTTCGAAAAGCTCATATACTCATGCATGAGAGTTTTTCTCTCTCGTCGTGTGATAGATGGTATTATGGACATTACATTACACTCTTCATATCTAAACTACTTGTGCTTTAATACGCGGAGACTTTTTTGATGCATAAGTATAAAGGATTGTATATGACAGGAAAAAACGACGGAAAATTAGGTGCAGCACATAGCAAAAAGCACACCGGCTTTTTCTACTCTGCTTCACGCAGACTTCAGACAGAACAAGGGAGCAGTGCCGTGAATAATGTGATTAAAATTCAAAGAACGTTAGCTCGTCATAACTCGACACTAATTGAGCTAAACAGACTCACACTAATAAATTTTCACCATTGGATCAAATTTTTTGAGATTTATTCGAAATACTGAGGGAGAATAAATGTTCCACCAAAAACACCATACTTGCCCACCACTGCCTTGAAAGTAAACACAATTTTTTTACAAATTAAAGTTACAATTTCAATTCTATAAACTAATTCATATTTATCATTCGTTGGAGAAGACAACAGAAAAAAATATCATTTTATATTGTCGACTCGAGCACATGATCTAAACCTCAGTATGCGTACTATACTAGGTGAGATGCAATTTTTGATAATGATGGCCACAAAATACATCATGAAGTCGCAACTTGACTTTTCTCGGGGCTTCTTTATGGAAAGGCTTGGCCTTCATCTTCATAAATAGCTCAACTATCGGATAACAGCAGTTTTAACCTTGCCATTATATGAATAACTTCTCAACTCCAGGGTCCATGGTTCATCTCTTTCATTATGTGGAAAACAGGATAAAAATTATGACAGTATTTTTCTTATCAAAAATATAAATGTGCACTTGGAGAGAATTCATTGCAGTTGACTTTATTCTCCTCGAGTTACAATGTGAATGCACCAAACACAACCTTTGCTATGCTCTCACATTTCTTTCTTTTCTTTTTCATGGGATCCCATGTGAAATAATGTGTATATTATGGAAGTAAGTTGTGTGATGCATTTTTTGTAGGGATACACTTGAAAAAGTCTCAATTTATGACTTGGGAAACAATGCACAGTTTGTTGTGGGTCATGAATCATCAGACATAATACAGATATTTATCTAATGGGCTGGCGAGCATGACGTTTTCGAAGATTGTGGAGACTTTTTCGTATGTTTTCAGTGAAGGAATAAAAAATGTATATAATATAATATGAAATGAAATTAAGCAAGTAGCGAAACAACCTGTTAAAGGTTACCAGAATAAACTTTGTTTAACAAGGAATAGGCTGACTTTTCCAAGATGGATAACAACAACAAAAAATGTTGATGAAGCAGACGATAGTGGTGGAAGGAGAAGCACACAACTCATTTTAAATCACTTTGCTACCGCAGTTGATAGCCACTTTATCCAGTGCGCAGAAGACAGCTATAAAAAAGTATGATTTTAGGCTTGGAATTTAATCTAGAAGCAGCTTAAGGTTTAAATGTTGAAAAAGAAACAACTTGAATAATATGGGACACACTGCATGAGCACACCAACACCGAGGTTTAAAAAGGAAAAGAATTCTGGAATGATGTGTATATTACATTTCATATGTATAAAAGCAGTCCATGAACAACCACATTGAAATTGAAACATCGTTTACGGATAAAATGCCTCTGAAAACTTTGATAAATAAATTACATCTTCTTCTTGTTGTCCGGGCTGGGCAAAAGTAGGAAGTGGGAAATGGAGATAAAGGCCTTCTTGATTTTTCTTCCAGAATGAAGATTTTCTTCTGTATAATAATGCCAGTGTCCTGGAGAGTCAAGAGTTCTCTATATGTTACCCAACACAAAAGAAAAGTTGAGGTAAGGTTGAGAAGAAGGAAGACATGCAATACGCATTTCTTCATGCCACCTCCTTACATAATAATACTTTGTGAGTAGCAGACAATAGGAAAGAAAAAAATCGACGATCCCCGTTTTCCAGTGCGTTTCTCAATCCCAGCACAAGACACCACGAAAGCGAGAGAGAAAAAACGCTGATTGTATGTGTGTAACGTGGCGTTAAAAGTAACAAGTGTGGGTATATCTTTTTCTCTCCTTGTTCATCTGCTCATCGCCTCGAGTGAAGATTCATCTGTTTTTATTAATGGTTCAGAGAGTGAAGAAGACATTTTCTTCTTTTCTTTCTCTCACTCTTTTCCTCTTCTTATTCTTCAGCCCTGTTTGCATCCTCACGAAGGAAGAAGATGTTCTGGAAAAAAGGAACCACCGTAATATAAATATACAATTCGCCTTGTGAGTTGGTTATATAAAGAAAGAAAGACGCGTTCAATTTGGTTACTTAAGTTGAAGATAAAGGCCGGTGATGAGTTTGTTGTTAAAGCGAAAGGAAGATGAGTTGAGTTGTGAAGTATAAGCTGGTCTGGCATTAAATATATGGAGCGTTGCATAGTCTCACTTCTTCTTTGCTCGGTGATTATCTTGTCTCGACCCACAACAATAATCCATCCCCAGTATTAGTTTCGTCGGTGTCTTCTCTTTTCCTCCTCTTTTAACGTCTTCTTTCGGATAAGAATTTATACATAAGCACATGCATATTACTAATGATGAGAGAATAAGAAGGTGAAGGAAGGCCTATTATTATGAAAAATATCATGATCATGCTAAGATGATGAAGCTTTAAAAAATCCTTCTCTCATATTCACCTGAACACACGTTTGGCCGTGCTGAAAACGTGTTGTGTGGAAGTGGAGTGGAGAAAGAGTCATCCCGAAATTCTTGAAAGTTGACGTATTTATAAAATACATGGAAATATGTGTGAAGTGAGTCAATGGGAAAAAGCCCTCTATTTTCACCTTAAAGGTAAACTATGAATATTATTATCGATAATTTCGTATGAGCTGAAGAACATATAGTGTTCAAGAAGCATGTAATCATCATACTAGAGACTGAGCTGTGAGCTTTGATGGTGGTATGGTATGAGATAGATTTATCAAAGATACTCTATTTGGTTGTCAGCTTGCGTGATACAAGGTGAGTTTTTTGGACATGGATATATTGCACAACATGCGATATGGTTTGTTCCTCAATCAAAGGAAAGGATCTTCTTCTCTTGATCTCGTATGTCCACATATTTCTTAAGACCCCTGCCTCGCTTCTGATACAGTTGACATTTTCAGCAGCAAACTGAAAGGAGAGGACAAGGAGGAACAAAAACAAAACATTTTTTTGTCGGCAACATATTCATCTTCCCCAGTTTTGTCCAGTCAAAAGCTTCTGTGAAAGACAAGGAGAAGGAAGATACACATTTAAGGGATTCCATTCACAATAGGATGAGTTTTTCTCTTGTCTTCTGTGCTTTTCAACAAGCACATAAGTATACAAGGATGTGCTCTTTCCCGTGAAGTTACACATCCAGTCTCAGTAGTAAGGCTAACGTATACACTATCCAGGAGAAAAGAAAGAGGACAGTTTTTATCGTTATCTTCTAAGGAATTTTTCTAAACCTCTCGCTAGGATAGTTAGGTGTGCTGCTGCGGTTTCAAGTTTTTTTGGTAAGCATTCTCACATCCTCCAAAGTTTTCAAGGTGGATTCCTTGGAAAGCTTGGCGGGTGTCGCGTTCTCTGGAGAAAAGGGTTGAAAAAGATATTTTTTCTGATGGGGTAAAATACACTTTGAAAAATACAGTTATACACACTAGCATTTTTCACGTTTGTGTTCTCTGCGAGTCTTGTAAAAGTGTTCCACGAGTAATTTATGTGCTCAAAATTAGGCAGGAATTTCTCGTTTGTATGCATATTGGTTTTAGGTGTCGGTGAAGAAATCCATTAAATCACCTCGATGTAAATTGCATAATATAAGCTACGCATGGCAAAGTTCTAAAAATGTTTCTACTTACCTTTGGAATGTATGCTTTGTCTTAGTCGAGTGTTTGTAGTGATAAATGTTAACGTACGGATTGAAATGCCATTTAGCTTCGTAAAGAAAACATATCAGTTCAGGAGGAATTCATTTACTTGTTTTTTCTTTCTCTCATTGAATTTGATTTGGATTTGATGTGTGTATTTGGCTTTGTTGGTAATAGATCCATTTGTTTCCTCCTTGTTTCCTAGCTGTCACTCCACCTCCACCCTATTACCTATCTATTCATTTGTTTGTTTTACTTGTCTCGGCTTTGGGATGGAGATAAACACAAATTTTGTGTCTTGATTTTTTCTCGGGGATTTCTAATCTTCCATCTGGTTTTATGGAGATTTGTAGTTTGTGCATGTTTACAATTGGTTGTTGAATCAGAAGTGGGATTCGTTTTGTTAAAAATTTTTATGGTGGAATAACCAAACCACCACTGCCCAAACTAACAAGTTACTCGCTTGCTTGACACCACCGGAGTAGTCGATGTGGCAGTGGCAGGCTGTGAAACCATTATTTTCTCTAGGTTTCTTTTTTCTGCATCATCAATATCAAATGATTTAAGCGTGCAACTTTGAGTTTTGGACATGAAAAATGATGGACAGGGAAAATGAAAACCCACAACATACAAATAGGTTTTTATATGGCTGAACCAGAATGAGAAATTCTTGAATAGAACTGCAAATTTATTGAAATGTTTGCATTCTTTGTCTTGAAGTCGAAGATGCAATAAGTGAAAACAAGGATGAGCCAATCTGCAACTTTTATGGGAGCGAGGATATGTATGTGTAAGTGTATCTATCATGTTGACTAACAAACAATCAATTTGATGTCCATGAGTGATTAATGATGAGCAGTTAACGAATCGAGATCTCGATATATCTGTTTATATATTGTCTACAACTCATGTTATGCGGATTGTGTGACATGGTTCATATTAGAAGATAAATAGGAAAAGTCATTTCAGCAAGATGATACATTAAATTTGTACATAATCGGTAAACATTATGAAGACAGACAAGTAATGAATCATGTAATATGGTGATACACATTTTTTTCTTTTGCAAAACGTGTGTAGTAGTACACACAAATCGCTATTCACTTATCCCATTTACCCTGTTTGTACACATCGTCAGTTTTATGAATGATTTTCGTTCTATTCCCTCGCCTCGGTAAATTAGTTCGAAATGAAATGTACTCAAGAAGAGTCGGAGAGGAGGGGGGATGGATGGATCTGTCAAATGTAAAATACAAATGTTTAAGTGCCACACATAAATGATTTTTATTGCTTCTGGTTGTGTTCAACATATGTATGTGGAGACTATGAATTCCCCAATTTTCAACCACTCCAGTCCAGCAACAAGAAAATTGACAGTAGAAGAAACAAAGTGACTTCATCTTTTTATTGGGAACAATAATCGATGTATGAGTGTCTCTATGTAAGATGTAAGCCTGTTCAAAAAATGTACGTACGTACAAAAGAGCAAATTTGAGCACTGCCCACATTCTATTAAAATGAAATATCCTCTCAGAAGAAGATTTAGATCATTTTCATACACGCTGTTCATAAGTTGTTTTTGGGGGCTTGCCCATTGTCTTCTGGTCACTTCGTTTGTATAAAAGCGTCCATGTTTGATAGAGAGTATACAGGAGTGAAAAGTCACTGACTGCTGTAGGCACACCAATGGAGCAAGCAATCCAATTCGAAAGCAATAATGACAATGTAAAGTCTAATTTTATTGCTCTTTTTTCTCAAAATGAATTGTATCTTCGTCCCTCACTCTCTCACTAAGCTCTGGTCACTCGGACGCTCGCGCAGTGTAAGTAATATGCGAGGTCGCACAACAACAATTTCTAATAAAACAGAGCAATATTATAAGCTCTAAGAGTCACGCTAAACTTGTACTCGCCTTATTATTATTATTGCCACCAGGCTGTTATATGCTCTCTGCTCTATATTTCATTACACTTCGTTTTTTTCGCCATCTCATGACGCTTGATTTGACTTCGTTAACACAATATGGAAATATATTGCTGTAAGTTAAGTGAGCAATATATAATGAAGGTGAAGCACACTTTATTATCCCTCTTCTCTTCTCGCTCTTTTGTTATTACCAAGAAAGCAGTAGCGCTATAGGCACGACGCACACATGTCATCTTATAAGTATGTGCATACCTCTGCTCTATGCCTTTTTGTTATATTAGTTGAAATTCTTCAAGTATTATTCTCAGATCTGTAAAGCTGACTGTGGGTGAGTGACTGCAGGTGAATAAATAATTTACCAGGGTCGATCGTCATCAGCATCGTCATCATTTTCGGAACAAGAGAAGATGGAAATGAAGATGGCAAGCGTGGAGGTGATGTGAGTGAGTAGCGAAAGAAGATTATACGAGAATGACTGTGTACATTTTCCCAACAAAGTCGAGAGAGAAGATACGAGTTTAGTTTTTTGAGAGCTTCTGCAAATGCGCTCTATTGAGAAAGGTGAGCCTGCAGAGTGGAAAGGAGCTTTTGCAAAGGGAGATAGAGAGAAGAGAGCTTTTTTCTAACTATTTGATTTGCTAGTTTAGTAGTCAACTTCTTCATCCAAGAAAGGGCTAGAACCACCTGTTGAGAAGATCTCATCAGGGTGCCGAAATCAAGTCATCAAATTTTGCACGAACCCCACATATTACAAACTCTTTTTAGCCGAACAATTTTTTTACTGATTAGACATTAGGAAGACGTTTGGTCATTACCTCAAGAGGGTATCATAATATACTCACATTATTCACATGAGATCTTTTCTTCCACCCTGTATGGAATCCCTTGAGCACCACAACACTAGGGAAAAGACGTGTACAGTGAATAATGTTGATAATGTTGATAATATTCTTTTGTATTTACATGATGATGATCATCATCATGATATAGTGCATTTCTAATGGTGAGGAAATTTTTTCGGACACTTTAACCACACTGCTGGGTTCACTCCAATAGGATGGAGGTATGTAATTCCCAAAAGAGTTATATTGTTCATGATAAGCCTGGTCGTGAGCGGTTATACGCTCAATACACTTCACAGTTGTTATTTTAGTTTAGATGTATAAAAAAAATTCTGAGGAAATATGCAATATTCAATGATATATGCATGATGATGATTACGATGATATGCTGCTCTCTCGGGGGAAAATGGAATCCGTGCAGAATGCATATTTTAGGGTGCAGTAGTCCCAGTCCCTTTTCTTCATTCGTCTGAGGGGAAATTATAGAATGATTTTCTTGGCACTTGAATCTGTCGTCGTCGTGAGATGCGGGATGAATGCCAAGACAAGGTGTACACGTGTACATCTTATATCCTTTTTGCTTTTTCATACAAGCATATAAAGTGAAGTGACTGGCTTCGTGGCTTCTTCGGCCATTTTTATATATCACTCAATAAAATACCTGGTGTGGTTTAATGTGGCGAAGGAGGAATACATATTCGCATAACAAAAGATGATCAGCAACTGAAGCAATGAAGAAGAAGAAGAAACAGAGTTTTTGGTTGAATTCATCTTTTTCTTCTGGCCAAACGTTGTTGAGGGGTGGTTCTTTATTAGATTAGAAGAAATTTATAGTAGGCTGGTCAGCCACATTTTCTATTATAATTCATGACTGAATTAAAGGTACAGAGATACACTGGCTTTTGCTCATGAGATGAATGGAAATTGTAAATTTCATTGGGTATATAATCCGCTTTATTTATCACATCTTTTGGTATGTGGTTAAAGATAAATTGCAGATATATGCAAACCCTCAAGCTGAAAGATTAACTTTTCGACAATGGAAAAGATGAACGGAGAAAATTGTGATTTTATTGGGAGGTGTTAGCATATATATATGCTTGGAATTTTTATTCACAATTAGAGTCAATAATTTGAGATTGCATATACGACCACGGTGACCATATTCTTCAGACGAAAATAAAGGACACTTTTAGAAATTTTTTCAGAAAATCGGGATTTTATATGGGGTGAAATGAGACGGTATTTTAAATAGCTGTAAATCCAAATCCAGCACCTTTCTTAATGAATTTATCATTTTAAAGCTGGATTCTAAGACCAATTTGTTTGATTGAATTACATTTTATCCAATGCAGAATTAATACTAGAAAATTTTCAGAAATTGGAACTAGTTAACCTTCTGTTCATAATGAATATCATGTTAACACTGCCCCTTGAAACATTTGATCTAAATTTGAAATCTCAAGACACAATATCGGTACCCCTGAGGGTCACGAATCTATTAAGAGACGCGCGTCAGCGCGTGCGAAAAATTTTTGGACTCAAAATTCTGGAATTTGTATTGATTTTTCGAACAGTTCGAGCACTTATTACCGATTTCCCGATTTTTCAGGAATATTAATGTTTTTTGGATTTTTCCGAGAAAAAATCCCGGATTTAGCAAGAAAGCCTATGATTTCAGTAGCTTCTCAATTCGAAAAATCGGAATCTTTGACTCTCATCAGTCTGATGTTAAAAAGCGAGAATTAGAAAAAAATTAAAACATATTTATGTAAGTGTACATTATTTGGTTAAAGAAAATCATAAGATTGACTTTTCCTCTCTGAAAATTCTACCGGCCAAAAAAGAGGACATAAAGGACACTCCATTAAAATAGAGGACTGTCCTCTATTTTTCAATTTTGGGGGTCGAAATAAAGGACTGTCCTCTGAAATAAAGGACGGATGGTCACCATGTATACGACAAATTAAACCAGGTTGATAAATGAATTTCAGGATTTCTGGGGGAAAAGTTTCATTGGGTTGTTGCGATGTTGCAGCAATTTTCGACAACGAGCATCCAAATTTGTACGACATTTTGTTTGCGGTGCAGTGGCGTCAGTTGAAGTCAAATATCTTTTGGAGAGCAACATGATGATAACATGTGTATCATCGAAATGAAACCAAAAAGATTCAAGGTGGTCAAATAATTTACAGTAATATGACCATAGACCTGCTTCACAAATGATGATGACGATGATCATCCTCATCATCCACTCCACCGCGCAATTTTGACTGTGTGGTTTCAAAAACTTGTTGATCACTGGTCAGAACCGATTGCTCTGCTCTCACAAGTTTTTTTTTGTTTAACTGAAAAGCAGAAAGGAGACGTGTTATGTTTTACGGGGATTCATCCTTCCAAATTTTTCATGCGAAATCAGTTGCACACTGCGCTCGTCGTCTCTCCCAACACATAAAAATGTAAATGAAGACGAAACACCAAGAGTGCTACGTCAACGCAGTTAAAGTCAACGTTATGGGTTTCTTGTGTGTATCAAGTATCAACATGATCATGGAAAAACGAACTCAAAATGTATGGTCAATGGTACGAGCATTGTTTTGATGGAATCATTCACAACGAGTTTTTTTGCTAGTAGGATCTCATCTCTCGTTCTTCAGGTATTGGAATGATCAGCAACAAGTCATCATCACACAACAAATTTATGTGAGGTTTCGGTCAAAGTCAAGGGGCAATCTTTAGTTATACTGATGCAGGTTGGTACTTTGCTCTTGTTGAAAAGCTGTCTACAGAGCAAATTCCCCTTTATCCACTCAAATGAAGACATAAGTATATTATTCATATACACAACAACCGGGACAAAGAACAAGAAGGTACTTTTTTATAATCATGGCTATGGTGTAGACATCTCATCCGGATAATTTATGCCGGGTTTATTCTTTATGTGTAAAATGATACTTGACTGATTGGAGTGGATCAAAATGATCACTACGTGCGGATGGAATACATACGAATATCTAGATGTCATGGTCATTCATGCACACGTACGTATACGCATGTAGATAGATGCCGGCATAATTTTCAGGAGAAAAGAAGTCTCATCATCAGTGGAACATAAAAGCTGACCGCCACCGCATAGTAATCATATCATCAGTTGAACCTTGCGTGATGATCACTTCTCTTGTGATTGTGAAAACGCCTTTGGAATTCTTAAAATAAAGTGGCTCATATCCGAATTTTCTGCTGGATTTTACCTTCCTCTGAAGGAAGAGTAGTAGGAGCATGCTATCAAAGCTCTGTGATTACGGTTGCGTGAACCCATCTTGTTTGCCAGAGTCACAGAGAAGAGAAAAAGTCGGGGACGTGTTTTAGAAGGCATGAAGATATATGATTCATAACACCGCACTAAATGTGTGGTGTGCCGAGCGATTGCCTTTTCAATTTTAGAAATTTTGATTTAGACACGCATGTTTCCCTTCTTGATCGAATTTCAAGGCCATGTGGGTTTGCATTGTGTCTGCTTGCGACGTCTTCTTTGCTAAAGCCACATAGTCTCACTAAAACAGGCATAATTCCTTACAAACTCCGCTTAGCAAACACAACTGCACGCAATTTGGAAGCTTGTTAGAAAGAAGCTCGAAATCTTTTGACCAGGATCCTCTTCACGTGCTAAAAATCAAAATACACATTTTTTTATTTTGAAAAACAAGTTACAAGCATAAAAATGCATCCAGCTGTTATATGGTGAAACGGAATTGTAACCCCTTTGGTTTAGCCGAATCTTGGTCTCTCTGCAACGAGAAACTCTTTATCTGCATTAAAAGTCATGTTTACTTGTCTAGTGACCGATTAATAGAGAAGTTTACGACGCTCTCAATCAAGTATTTTACTAGACTTGATAGCATCATATTGTGATTCTATTTGAGCGAAAAAAATATGCACGAAAAGGTTTGGAATGAAGATTGGCAAAAGGAAATATGCGGCTTCAATAACCTTTTTATTCGTTTGCTCTACAGGAATTTAATGGGATATCTCATTCATCGGTCATAACGATCGCTCATATAAAATCCTAGGATTGTTGTTTTAATGTAAGATAGCTCATCTCATTTTGCTTTAATTTCAAGCATGAGAAAGTCCGAGTCAAATTATTTGAAACAGCAGGACAACATGATATTAAGAGGAAAAACGTTGCGGCATCTGTCCACAATGAATACATTGTAAATGGAACGGAATGTGTGTTTCAGTGAAGCTGTCAAAGTTACTACCCTCCGCTTGGGGAACTACAACCTGTAAAAATTACATACTCCGATAAATTACTTCCTTTCGGGTTCTTTGCGAAACTTTTCAATAATGTGAGAAAGAAGACGATTCTCCAGAGAAGCTCTTGTATTTTCTGTGTACCTGTTGACTATTTTGCTTCTGTTCAGTTTACAACGAATTCTTAGCTAATTCGTCTACGTTTTATACGCACAGCTTCAAATGTCTTTGTTACGTTTCTTCTTGGAATTAAGATAGGCAGGAATTGTTATTGTTCATTTCACACAGCAAAGGTGATGATAAGCTTCGCACCGGTCTGATCTACCATCTAAACATAATATATGAGAGCAACAACTGACTTAAACAATCAAGCGACTGCGGTTAGACAAAAAAGTCCGTATCGAGATACGTGCTATTACGCAGGTATCATTTGCTGCTTTTGTTGTTCACAATACGGATAGTCTTGTGATATCTGGTTGGTGGTATGGTAAAGTAAGCATGAAGAAAGGAATAGAGGCATCATCCTTGAAACAATAATCGTGATGATTCTCTTTGATGAGAAAGAAGTAAGTTGTAAACAGTTGATTGAGTAGTAGTGACGGATGAAGAAGACTCGAGCCTGAGCTGAGTCTCTCTCTCACACACAACCGGGTTTTTACCTTTCTTCATTTCATCCTCTATTATGCTATTATTGTATTATCCGCGAGAGAGAGAAGAAAAAGAGCGGTACAGAATGAGAGATGCAGATTATGACGATCCGATAGCAGATGGAGATATATACAGATGCTGTCTAAATTCTTCTTCACTACTCCTTTTTTTTCTCCTTGACTTTTCGTGTTTTGTTCTGCGTGAAGCAACTTTGTTAGTCACTCACTCGCTACTCGAATTGTAAATGATAATTGCGCATATTAGAAAGCGAATAAGCCTCTTTAATGCCTTTGTCTACACAGTTTTAAGTTGGGAGAGAGAGAGAGATGGAGGCTTTTCGCATACGTACAGAAAGGTGAGGAGGGAGAGCGCGGGTGATGATGACGATTTTTCATTTGGAATTCGTCTTGTGTAACTCTTCTATGTGTTTAGCCGGAGGTGGTGCAGGAGGATTTCTTCTCTTAATTGCTTGATAATTATAGTTATGAAGATGGAAGGTTGTTTAATTAAAACCTGGAATGATAGCAGGGCAGTTTTGATGGCTGAGCTATTTGATCTGCATATATATTTTCATATATGCATAACTATATATACAAATGCATGCCGTCTGCATATTTTTTTGGTGATGGGAGACATATAAGAAACCTATATTCCTGACCGGTCTTTCGTATAATAATGTATTGACGTCTACGTACTTGACTGCAATACTATAGAGCAGACCACTGTATCAGCTACAAATGAACATCGTTTAATTTAGACTGGCATTCGCCGCTCGTGATCCTACACAAAAGAGAAAGAACTTTTTTACTCGTAAACAAATGTACATAATATGTGCCTATATATACTGCCTATGGCAGAACACATCATCATTACTACAACAAGTTGGTTGGCACATCATTTAAGGGAAATGATCTGTCTTCATATGCATACAAAATACGGCCAATAGAAGAAATGCAAAAAAATAAAAATTTCACAGGATATCATTCCCCGTCGTGCTTAACAGAGCTCTTTGTGTACAATTCTTATATACAATACTGCGTGTTAACATGCACTCTGGCTACCATTAACACTAGCGGAGAATTTCAGACGAAGAAGACAAAACGAAGAAGAGTTGAAAAAAGGAGAGAGATGATGATAATGAGAATGATGACGATTACTATATATCCCAAGCTCTCCTTGTCCGTCCTCGTCTATGCCTACTTATCAATTCTATTTGGAAACCTCCAGGTAATTTCAAACAGGTTTGCACACACGATTAAGTCACTCAAGTGGTAAAATTAAAGCAAAAGACCGCATTATTTGCATTTTTTAAATGTTACACTAACCACTGTAAGACATTCCTTGAGACATGGATGGGTGGAGGGGAGGAATGAAATAGGAGAGTTTTGTTTCGACGAGAGGCTCAATTGCCAAAGCCGTGTTTGCTATCGAGTCAGAAACTTACGACAAAGAACTCATTGCTTTTTTAAAAACCCTTATTTGCACCCCAAAGGCTTTTCGTCGTCCTCAGTTGGAATGAGAGAAAAAACAACTCTGATTAAGCAAGAAAAAGTGATTTAGATATCCACAGAATTTACACATTTGGTGAACATATATCTTCAGAAGTGATGTTAAAACATGTAAATTATCATCGTAGTGAGGGAAGATGTCGGGTCGAAGAAGTGCGGAGGTTTTTTTTAAAAAAAACTATCATTGCCAAAAGCATGATTTTTTCCGAAGTGCAACACCTTCCCGGATGACATTCATAATAATCACTTGTCGCGTTTTAAATTCATACTCTTGAAATTGAAAATAATAAATCATGTAGTCGGGATAAACGGACCTCCAGCAGGGTGCCATCATGATGCAAGGGAAGTTTCAAATAAAATAAATTATTACAAATTCACGAAATGTGCAACACATGCGACAAACCAACAATTAAACCGATAACCGATACATCAATGAATTCTTACCGTGCTGCTGTACGCATAACAGCGCATGTTCCTGGAAATGGATTGTTGTGCGGGAAGCTTCCGGAAATGAGTAAGCCCAGCCCAAAAAAGTATGAGAATATCTACGATAAGTAGATATACGATACCTACAAAGAATGTTCGCTGAAAAATCATATTTTCGGAAATATAACTTCTTGTTTAATCCTATATGTGATATGTAATTATATTACTAAGTACATTATATAGTCAAAAATATAATGCAGATAATGTCAGATTAATTCCTTCTGAAATAATAGATCATTAGCAATGAAATGAACAACTGCATACGCATAAGGTAATATGTAACATCTAACATTTCATGCCGACCAGCGGAAGAGCTTGTTTACGTTCGGTGGTGGCTTCAAGTTTTCATGTTTTGTTCCAGTTTCCAATCGCTTTGAATTCATAAAAGCACTCACAACATGCATCATGCATCAATCGAAGACGGCGCAGTTGGGTTTTTTGGAATGTCAAATGTTGGTATTTTAGTAATTTAATTCATACAAAACAAATTATGAGTTTTTGCGAATCATAAGTTAGTTCAGCTCGCCCGCTTATTAGTGTTCATAGTTCCAGTGATAGGATGTAGAGGAAGGATTTGTAATTAAATTAGCTAACTGTAGACAGACTGCCTCCTCACACCTCAAGCTAGTAGTGAACGAATGTCAACACATTGAAATGTTTTGTTTGTATTCGTCCTCTTCCATCTCCATTAATTAATATTCGATAGTCATTAATTGTTAATAGTCTGTGACTTTTGCCAGTGATAAATCAATCTGTTTCGGTAATCAGGTGTCAGGAGGAGAGTTTCCAATTGATTGATAGTTGACAGTTGATAGTGAGGTGAGGAATGGTGAACTTTTTTGAGGAACGGAGGTTGAATGTCAAATGTCGAATGTGGAAAGCAGTGGAAAACAAAGTAAGTTTTGACTTTTGACATTTAAAATTTACATCTTGGAGAAGGCAGAGCAGATTTCTTGAATTAATATTTTATGGCTTTAATGCCAAGTAAAAACTTCATCTTAAGATTATGTCAATTAGTTGTAATGACATCACGATCAAAACACTTCCAACTTCCAGGAGCCTGACTAAATGAGAGAAATTAGTAGGACCATTAATCATCATGGAAGCCGATTGTTACCCCTACCCTGCCACGTATCCGGAAGTGGAAACGATGATCGGGTCCCTGATTATGTAAGAAATTCGTTTCAAATAAATTTCACATTTCATTCAGGTGAACATTTGGAAAACATTTTCAAATGTGAAAACAACAACAATTTAAGTATAAGTGATTCCTATTCATACATCCTAAGAAGATTAGTGCAGTTTCAAAACTAAATTGAAAGATACTGCCAAAATTCACGTGGTGAAATCATATCCATGTGTTCATATCAAAAATAAATTGAGAAAGAAAGGTATTCGAAAAATACAAAAACTATAGTTTGGCAGCGAATCAAGCGAATGTAACAGAAACAGCAACTTCGTCCGCTCACACTTGTAAAGGTGCATACACATGTATCTATGCAATGCAGGCAATGCAAAATGCAATAAACTCACATAGGTAGTAGATGTTATCCAGTCATATCCGTCGTAGATAATTCGTGAAACAAAAGCGCACAGTAGAAATGAGAGGAGAGAATTTAAAGGTGTCAAACAATAGCGATTGCTTGCCACGTTAAATGAACGAAAAAGATGAGGACGATAGGGAAGCAAAGTAGTTAGGGCTAATTTCAAGTAGGTATTTTTTGTTCATGACAGGTGAAATGACATGACTTACAACTTGCAAGTATGCAAGCAATTGCTATGCCTGAGACAGGTACTTTAATATAAATATATAGAGAAAATCAAGTCTCCACGATTCAGATATCGTGAGAGAAAATATGTCATTTCCTTGTACAATAAATATGTACGCAATTTTTATATATGCGATAGGCATCCAGTATTTATATGTAAGACTGAAAGAATATATATGAAGTGC